>JBBPMU010000283.1:0-32259 GCA_038090475.1 Wakefieldia striispora | reverse complement strand
GTACTTGGAGTATGCATCGGAGACCATGATGAATGTTGAACGTGAGGCAATTCAGGTTGATGGCCTGCGCTGGAAGACTTGATGTCGCTGAGCTGATCGTTATGCTGTTGATGAATGTCCTGTATCCGAGCCTCAAATATTCTGAGCTCATTACGCGCAAGGATGAGTTCGTGCGATAGATTAGGCACTGGTTGGGTCCCCAGCGAACGGCGGCAAACTCGTCTGTTTTGATGGAAACCGAATACTTTCGGCGGTCCAGTTCAGCACTGAGTGCAGCAATTACAAGTGGTCCTTTGAACCATGGTAAGGACAGCAATGGCGCTAAGCGAAGAGATACACTTATGTTGTCGCAATAAATGTCACGTAAACTCCGCACGGTGATGGTGTTGGCTGCGTTCATCACCGAGTTGTGATTCGCCAATAGGGGCATGGCCTCGATGTCGTCAGCATGCTCGATGGGAGACCCAACCTGTTCATGCATCATTGCATCCCAGAACGAGACAGATGGGCCTGTAGAAGATGCGTATGTGCAATCCATTGCTAAGGCAATCCGTCGAGGATTATGGTAGCCATGGATACGCCATTTCGAGGGTCCATTCCCAGCCAATACATCGAGACGGTGGATACGGCCACCTAACGGTGCAACGAATAGACACTTGCTGTCGTAGTACCAAGCAACAGATTGGTTTGATAAATGAATTGACTTGAAATCGACCAGCAGCCTGAGACGCGGACTGTCACGTGGCAGTTGCCAACAGTAATCCCCCTTTCATCCGCTCCTTACCGTCGAATTTTCTCTTCTCGTCCACCAGCCAAGATGTGTTTCCCATCAGTCATAAACATCACTGGATGTATGTGATGTTGGCCATTGATTTTGGTCTCCTTCGCTGTGGAGGTCTGTTTAGGCGGGTCGCCATCTCAGTATCGTGTTTTTGGTCACTTCACCTTGGCCATATCGATTTAGCCTTTCTTCCTCTTGCTTGCCGCTGCCGGGCCCGGTGTTATCTTTGTTATATTCTTTCTTCTTGTCAGCAGCATCTTTGGGATTATTTTGTCCGTCTACTCACCCGACCGAGTCACCCCATTGTGCGAGTACTCGACCGAATCCGGAGAACATTGCCAATGAATGTAAGTATGACACAAGAACGAGCGTGTGGATGTTAACTCGCAGCCTTTGCTTCGCGACGCGTGTCTCCTTCGCTCCGTGCCTTGACGCTCGTTCTTTCCTGTGTACCTTCCCATACCTTTCGCGGTGCTTGCTGTCCCGACGATTCCCCCAAAACCACGCAATGCTAAGGTGTTCTCCGAAGTCTCACACATTGACCTCATTGTCTTGACCCACCTCCGATGTCTCTGCTCATTGTGAACATTCGATATTCAATCGTCACCACCGCACGCCCCCACGTTCTCCTACTTGCTGCTATACCACAAATACCCCGCCGTCGGTGCAGATTTGTCGACTCTACATCTCACTCATTCATCCATATACCTCACCGGCACCATTGAAAGGCTGATGTGTACTGAAATCGACGTCGCTACCCGTTCAGTCTCGAACGTTAGATCTCCACAAGGATACTCCTGGGAAGTGGGAACTCTAGCCAATTCAGCTCTATGCCCTCTTTTATTATGTCCTTGCCATCGCGCTGTAGATCCATAGGTAACATTTTGTTGTTCCATTCTGTTTTTGCTTGCTCATTCTGCCCAACTTTCACCTTGCATTGATATGTCATCCATAACTGATTGTGAACATCGTGTAGTCGGACACCTTTCCTTGGTCGCGGTGTACTTCGCCTGTGATTTTCGACCGAATGTGCAGATCAAGTTGGGATATCGTCACTTCCACTGGGCCAGTCCAAATCATATCCTCGAACAAGCAGCAATCGTAACATAGGACAGATCCCCCATCCCAACTCAGCCTTTCCAGGATGCGGACAACGTTCAACGTTCATTGTTTTGTGGGGGACCGTTCCGTTGCGTCAACGAAACGAGGAAGGCGAATGCGAGTGCGAAAGGGGAAGGTGACTGAGCCTAGAAGTAGTTTGGTTTGATTAGTGAAAGAGAATGAGAAGACAACAACGCCGGCGTGCGTCGAGAATCGTGACTTGTCGGAAAACGTGCGTGAACGGAAGACTTTCGGAATGTGCGTGCGCTTTGGACTGAACTGCTCCGAATTCAATGATGAGAGGGGTTGTACAAAGGAGATTATATATGAAGGAATAGAGGCTGTGAAATCTATAGTAGATGGCTTATCGATCAGGCTTAGAAACGAGTGAATAGAATGAGTAAGGAAGAGCGAGAGAATGAAAAGGCACGTGAGAAAGCGCTGCGTCGCTCGGACCGATTCGGTGGCCGGAACCGGGAGCGGTCGTTACACCAGTCTCGGTGATGATGACATTTTGTTCTTTATCCCTCGTGTTCTACCAAGACCAGGTCTTGCGCTCATGATGAATCAACCTGATTTCGAGGCACCCCGTAGGCACGCAAGTAATCTCATTCATATTCGTATCACTCACTCGGGCACACTACAGGATTATGGATACGGGAATATGATCGTGGATCAGGACGCACGCATCCACCAATACGCTTAGCATAGCAATCATATGACCAATGAAGTTCATGAACAGCATTGACTGTCTATAATCTAAACAGCGAATCTATCGTGTTTGTCTCTTATGAACTCGGCGTCTCGCGAGTCGTACTATTGGATACAAGAATACTTATGGGGGAATCGAACGAAGACTAGTAGCCGATCATAATTTTGCACATCATATCAAGGGCAAACCACCTTGGCAGAAACTGAAGGAAATAAAAGAAGGTGGAGCCACCACCCAATGTCATGTACCGTGGCGGGTTCGCACTTAATGTCGAGGTCACTACTTGCCGTGCGAACCTGTTCGCGTCCATGCACCCTTCGCCTTGACTAAGGGTTATCCACTCATGTATCTTTGACTCGTAGTCCTTGAACATGGTCGTAGGTGAAAGCGTCAACTTCGTGGCCTGGTTCTTTGCGATGTTGGACGTGACACTCCTGGAGTAACAAGCATGACTCTGACGCCAAATGGCTTGCACTCCATCGCAAGACCTTCCGAGATGGAGTGAAGAGCTGCCTTGGCCGCACAGTACAGAGTATTCCACGGCGTCGTTCTGCAGAACACTTAGCCATTTTGTCTATGCAGCACGCAAAACGCACATATTGCCACTGATGGAACCAATGTTGACAACCAAACCCTCCTTGCGCTTGAACATGGAAGGTATGACTGCATTCGACACGCGTAGAGCACCAAAGGTGTTCAATTCGAAAGCATGTCGCATTTGGTCGACGGTCGCCTCAGCAATAGGACCTAAACACAAGAGTCAATGTTTCATACTCCAACCCCGTAAACTCGCCAGAGGACGTCTGTCGGGAACATGAACTCACCAACAGCCGATGCACCAGCATTGTTCATAAGAATGTCGATCTTGCTGGCTTCCACAAGAACGGTTTGCACTGCACAATCAATATCGTCTCCTTTGGTGACATCGAGAACGAGTTTTCGGATGTTTGGGTGTTGCAGTCCTTCCATGCTCTCGAGCTTTCGGGCCGTTGCATATACCATACATCCTTGTGCAGCGAATTCCTCGCATCTGAGTTTGTCCATCACCAGTCAGCCTATGAACACAGTTGGGACAGATAACACATACAGCGCAAATCCTATTCCTCCTGCGGAGCAGCCAGTGATGAGAACCACCCTTTCGGTCTTTTCAGCAGAGGACATTGTTAAGATTCAAATGCGGTCCGACTTGCTGCCATGCAAGCTTTTCAAGGATCGGGGCAAGGTGTGTGAAGTTGCTGCGCATGATAAACACGCGTTTCTGATACAATACATTCATAGCCTATTCCGCTGATGTGACAGAGGCAGTTCACTGTATCCGCTGAATCCGGGATGGGCGCAGATGCATCGGATAATCTCAACGAAACTGGGACGGGCTTGTCTGTCGGAAATGCAACTTTTGTAAGACTGACGATGTGAATTTACGCTTGGAAATTTCGACTTATCGCACCTAGAACAGGTGAAAAGCTTGGTCCTTGTGATTTTTCCAATGGCATCCGGGTGTGGCAGTTGGCACTTTGTCTTACGGCGGTAGTACTAATAATAGTATAGGACTAGTGTCTGCTGCGGAACGGATCCATGCCGTAGATCTCTTTCATTTCGCTTGGTTTATTACCGCTCTCACGAATCACGAACGCTCATCCTCGCCGCGTCCTTCCACCACTCCCAGTGCTCGGAGCTAATCCAACGTGGCGCCCCCTAGTCCCTCCCCTCCGTGTGTGTGTTCGCCCAGCCCTGATTCACGTTGGTGAGGCAGACCCAATGGATCCTAGTAGAGGAGGACGATCCACGACTTCGCCGGAGACGACGCACATCCGACCGCGCACAAGGACCTCTGCCACTGCTACCTCGCCGCTGCCTCGTGCGCTCAGCCTACACAGCATATCCCGCTCGTGCCCCCCTTAAAACTATGGCGACGTCCTCGTCGCCTAACCGGAAACCTATTGTGAATGGAAAGGGGCTCGAGGACCGGGGATGACACGTGTGAGTGTGCGGTAAACGTGACTGAAGGTGCCATTAGGTCCGACATATCTGACCTCCGAGGTGGGCGCCGGTGGTCGAGGAGGTCGGAGAACTGATCGTCAGATGGTGTGATGTCTAGGAAGCCCGCGTGGCAGTGCCCAACAAATCTCCGTTTGACGAGAATTTGCCGCGGCCACCACCTCGGAGCTGTGTCGTGGTCTGATGCCGGGCAAAATGTGGGTAGTCTCGTCGTTCGGTTCTGTTGCAATCTCGACCCGTCCCAGCGGCGCGTTGACAACATAGACTGCGTCTGTCTGTCCTGTCAGCTCAGTTACGAGCTCTCCACTTTGCACATCAAACGTTATTCCCACACGACTGCGGCGTCATTGACCCAATCCTCCACGCCCATTGACATTGCTACCTCCCTGCCATCTACTATCACCAAAATCGAACCCTTCCTTCCGTCCACTAGCTAACGCGCGTTTCCCATCGGCCTTTGACACGACTGGATGTATGCGGTCTCAACCATCGATTTCGATCACCTTCACTGTCCTGCATAGATGAGTCGGTAGTATTGCGTCTCTCGTCACATCGCCGTGGCCAGCTCGGTCTGGCCACTCTTACGTTCGTTGCCCTTGCTCCGGAGGCAAGGTCGTGTTGCCATGCCGGTCCCTCAGCATCATCGGTGTTACATCATCAGTATTACATCCTCGATGCCCCTCCTTACCCATAGGAGTTGGATCCTGGGTCCTCTTGTTCAGCCTTGATGGACACCGCGCTGGAGGCCCTGCTTGGACGAGTCTTCGTCAGTATCGCGTCTTCGGCCACCTCACTTTGGTCATCTCAGTCCGGCATCTCTTACTTTTGCTGGACCTTGCTGGGCCTGACACTGCCCCCGTTCGACTCTTGCTTCTTGTCAGCATTGTCCTTCCGGTTATCTTTTTGGTCTACTCACCTCTTCGAGCCAGCACCCGATGTAATCATAGCAGATGAAAGCATGGTACCAGGAATGAGCTCTGCAGCTACCCTTGTCTTCCGACGCACGAGTCTCCCTCGCTCCCGTGTCCTCGATGCTTGTTCTCATACTAGGGCACACTTTTATCCTTGTCGTGGTACTTGCAGTCACTCGAAACTGGTCGGAACGCAGAGTGAGGTTTGAGGTAAGTATTCAGTGTCATAGAGCTCTTCATCACGGTCTCGTGCGATGAGCTTACTACCTCAGTCCCGTCCTTTCCTGCGATCTCTCCTTGTGCCTCTGGCGGTCACCCTACCCCTCTCGCCCTACCCGTACAATCTTATTCTTGTCCTAGCTATTCCTCCCGCACTGTACTCATTCTCGATCCAGGAGGTGATGGTATCTCCTGCGCCTCTACCCACGCGAATGGGTTCCAACTACCCGTATTGACATTGCACTTATTTAACCATATCTTCTGTGGGTATTTCACCAATACATGTACCTTCGCCTTCCAACTCCTGTGAGTACTGGAAAAAGGTACAACCAGGTCAAGGGAGCGCGAAAAGGTGCACATACTGTATCCGGCCTGTTGTCATTCATACTGTCTTACTCTGCACTTTCAGATGTGGTAAGCAGCTGGAGCCATTCATCACCATTGGGACGAAGAAGGCTATTTATTGAGCTACCGAGATGAAGAAACCGCACATGAAATGTGTCCCGTGGAGTTCAAGTTCGTCTCGATGATTCTTGGGACACGTTACGGATACAAATACTGACCGAGATCTCGACTACTCTCAACCCGACGTTCATCAGTTTCGACGGTCACAACATTTCATTCTTTATCACTCGCGTTCTGTCGAAACCAGGTCTTGCGCTCATGAACCAAACTGATTTTGAGGTACTTCGTAAGCGCACTAGTTCTCTCGCTGACAAGGGCTCTTTCATCTGAGAACGTGCGTTCCAAGAAATCGCAGCATTCGAATATATTATCTTGAGAGTGAAGGAGACCGTGTTCGTGAAGCCTGATGGTAGCCATTCCCATGTATCCACTGATCTTGCGATTGGACATGCTGTCAATCTAGCGATAAGAAGCACTATAGGTACAGATTCTGTAATTTGCAACACTTGCGACGCGCCGCAGTTGCCGTCATTAGGCCATTCAAACACGACCGTCCAGGGAGATATACATAAGAAACAGTGGTAAAGGCACAAAGATCCAGAGCCTAATCATCATCTCACATGAATACACCTTCGTATCACTCACCCGTTGTGCACACTACGGGAATGCGGATATGGGAATACGACAATGGATCAGTACGCACGCATCCACCGGTACGCCCGTCACAGTATGGAACACAGAAGCAACACTAACTGTCTACCATCTAGAACAGGGAATCATATCACGCTTGCTTTACTGTGAACGTGGAAAGACGGTTGCAATTCAAGAATCACGATATCATACACCCATGTGGAGGAATTGGAGGAAGGACGAATCACAGCAGACACTAGTAGCTAACCAGGTTTTTGCACATCATATTAAGAACGTGCTGTCTGGGCAGAAATTGAAGGAAATAAAAGAAGGTGGACCAGCCACCCAATGTCATGTACAGAGGTGGGTTCGCACTCAACGTCGAGGTCACCACTTTCCGCGCGAATTCCTTCGTGTCCATGGCCCCGTCAGGCTGACTTGCCCACTGGTATATCTTTGACTCGTAGTCCCTGAACATGGTCGTGGGTGAAAGTGTCAATCTCGGCTTCAGATTCTTCCAAATGTTGGTCGTGACCATTCCCGGAACGACGAGCATGACTTTGACGCCAAATGGCTTGCACTCCATCGCGAGACCTTCCGAAATGGAGTGAAGAGCTGCCTTGGAAGCACAGTACAGAGCACTCCAGGGCATTGGTCTGTGGAGCAGCACTTAGCCCAATGTTGTTGATGAGGTACGTAAGGCGTACATATTGCCACCGATGGAACCCATGTTGACAACCAAACCCTCCCTGCGTCTGAACATGGAAGGTACGACTGCATTCGACACTCGTAAAGCGCCAAATGTGTTCAGTTCGAAAGTGTGCCGCATTTGTTCGATGGTCGCTTCAACAACCGGACCTGAAACCAAGAGTCAACGTTTCACATTCCAACTTTGGTAAACTCGCCGGAGGACGTCAGCCAGGAATACGAAAAGCCAGAAACTCACCAATATCTGACGCACCAGCATTGTTTACAACAATGTCGATTTTGCTAGTTTCTGCAAGAATGGTTTGCACCCCGCGCTCAATATCGTCTCCGTTGGTGATGTCGAGAACGAGTTTTCGGATGTTTGGATGCCCCAGTTCTTCCATGCTCTCGAGCTTTCGGGCCGTAGCATATACCATACATCCTTGCACAGCGAATTCCTCGCATCTAGTTTGTCAGAGCTAGTCAGTCTACGAATATAATCGGGGTTAACAGTACACACAGTGCAAATCCTATTCCTCCTGCGGAGCAGCCAGTGATGAGAACCACTTTTTGGGTCTTAACGACAGAGGACATGATTGGGAAAATGCAGTCCGACTTACTGTCGCACACATTTAAGAATCAAGGCAAGGTTTATGAACCTGTTGTGCTTGTGCATAGTGACCTGCCTTTCTTTTCAAGGAATCAAATAAATCCACAGATCCATTAGATTTCTCGCAGGGAATTAAGGCAGTTAATTTCAGTTATCCACTGAATCTGGGATGGGCGCAGATGCAGTGGGTAATTTTGTTTACGGGACGGGCCTGGGAAGCGAGATGCAACTTCTAGAAGGCTAGCAATGTGAGTGTACTGTTAGAAACTTCAATTTAATGCGCCTCGAGCTAGTAAAATGCGGGTTATGGAGCCTTTCCGGCAAATTCCTGAGTACTTACTGGTATGTTGCGACCGGCGGCCGCGCAGCCGCCGCGGCGTGAAGCACAATAATCGTTTAACTCCCCTCGCTCATGAGCAAAGATTACCGCTCATTTTCGTCGCATGCTTTTGAATCTAATTCGATGCGGTCAACCTTATCTGCGCGCGTTCGTACAGCTCTGACTCGCTCCACAGCGAATCCTCAAAGACTCCGTCCAATCATCTGCCAACGATAAAGTGGCGAGTCATCAGGGTCTGATCCTTGGGTTTCCCTCCCGCTGTACCGCCACGACGAGGTTACGACCCGGTGATAACACAATGGAGCGTCATCGCGTCAGTACATCGGCATTTAACTAGGAGCCCGCTTCCCGGAAGATTACCTAGATACAATGAAGACTTGTCTGGGAGATGTATAATGACCTTACAAATGGTATTCCTTGGCATGCAGCTGAGCTCATGTAGTCGTAGAGCATCACGCCACTCAATAGAAAGTGCGCCACACAAGTATAGTGCAACCATGCATCGTGCGCAGAAGTCTTTTTGGTCTTCCTCCCTCAATCCTGGAATAGAAGACTGATGAGTCCAAAATTTATCTCCCATGACCAGTCTCACCAAATGTCAGTCAGGGTATTTAGCAAAACTCGTTCTCCAACTTGTATACAGCAAAAGTACTGCGGAATCCGAGTCCGGACATACTACCTCACTAAAATGACGCAGTACCGGGAAGCCTTGCACAGGTACAGTGTCGGTCAACCCCCACGGGAGTCCAGAATCCGGGAGAATCTGCCCAGCAGAACAAACTATATTATAGCCAAGTTACCCGCGCTGACAATATCGAATTTACCAGTTTCCACAAACAGTTTGGTCCGCAAGTTTGATATTTTTTTCCGTCCGTGATGTCGAGAACTGGCTTTCGAATGCTCGAATCATTCCATGCCCTCGAGTGTTTGTACTGGCGCATCGACTATCCTCTCGGGCGGCGAACTCTGTCGGCACCAGTAAGAGGGAGTCGGCGATAACTGGACCGAGAGCGCTCCTGATTGAAAACACGCACAATGCAAACCCTGTTCCTAGCCTGCAGCGTACCCAGTGATACTTTTTGGGCCCCAGAGGGGATCATTGAGACCACAATCTGGTCTATTTTTGTCACGGTAGTTACGATGTTAGGTTTTTCCGAAGAACCCGGCGCGCCGAGTCACAACGTCACGATCGTGACGCGTAGCAGACGTTTACCTTGTAGTGTACAACCATGCAGCGGTTGCAGTCTGCAAATCAACGTGCGCTAGCAATCATCAGGTCTCTCGACCCCGTACGCCTCGCCGATGTTTTTTTGGAGTTTTCATCCGTCGTTCGGTCCCAATTCCGGGATGGAAGACGAACGGGTCCAGACTTTATCTCTCCCATGGCTAGTCTTACCAAGCGTCAGTCGGGTCATTTAGCAAAACTCGTTCTTCAATACAGCAAAAGTCTCCCAGAGTCCAAGCTTGACACCCCAGGCTTACCTCACCGGAATGACGCGGTGCACGGTGTTAGTATCCCCGCGCACAGCAGCGACTTTGGTACAGAGCCGGTCCCGGAGTATCAGGAAGTCCACCCCCAAACCGTCTCGATTTTAGACCTCGGTGACGGCCAGGAACTTCAGGAAGGTGAAGAGGGTGGTTCCGAGTCGCAGTACGCCACACCGGCGGAAATCGACCTCATGGTGCTTGTACCCATACTATTCAGCTGCCTTGTCATCTTGAGGACCCATCAGTGGTCTCCATTAGCCGAGTTCATCGTCATCGATTTAATAGCTGCTCTCATACTTGGCCCCGGTACACTCACACTCATTCGAAGGACCTCTTTGCATCCCGTTGAGTTGGAACCCGACCTCGGATGCGCAGTGCTCATGGACGACGACGTCACTATTGTGATTCGGGGCAGCCAAAGAATCGTGGAGGCCATCACCGAAGGTGGCTTCTACCTCTCTTTAGCAGATTCCCAAACCCCGCCGCGTGCAGGAGACCCAAACCCTGGCCCTGTGACGGAGCGATGGCAAGAGAAGCAAGTGGTCTCTGACATTCTTTATGGCACGTTGGAAGGAGGATGTCGAGGGGCATGCGAGGCCATGGTGATGCGATTTTTGCATCTCTATCTTGCTTTTCCTCATCTCAGAGAGACCGCTTATGTCGTGGTCTTTGGACGGATGATGGGCCAGGCATGCTGGTGGGGGTTAAGGGCATCCACCAACGACTCGCTAGCACCAGTTGCAGGCGTGACACCGCTGCGATCAGTGACAAGATTGACGGGGGAATTTCTGGGGCTACTAATAGTGGTGGCGTGCATCACCTCAGCGTCCTCTTCCACCCTGCTGCTTCATGGTGTGTCGTTCTTTGTCCAGTCCTCTTACTTCGGGTTATTCGCAAGGCTGGTCCTGCAATCCCAAAATTATCATATTCGGACACAGCGACTGCTCCACGCGCTACGCCGACCGGCGATAAAGAAGTGGGCATTCCGTACACGGGCTTCAGCGGCGACTTTTGCGTCTCTTGTTCTTTGTCGAGACATTCCCCGCCCCGTTAGGACCGTCCATGTTCATGGTGTGCTAGACACCCTCATTCCAGACCAACGGGAGGTCTGGAGAGCGTGGAAGGACAGGGTAGCTGATCGCATCGTACACGAGACGCGCATCGACTTTACGCCAACCATTCCTACATTTCCTGACCCGAAACGCCAAAAACGCCTAAAAGATCTGTTGGACGAAGCGCAATCTGCTCACGATAGGTTTTATGGCTTCTACCTTCCTGACAAGTTGGTAAAGTAGCGTGTCATATTGATTGTTATTCGGATTCACACCATAAATATTGTTGGAATATGATAGGTATTCCACATTCCATGCAATCAAATGGCGACTGCTGCTTCCCTTTGCACGCTCAGAATCATCGGATCAATGGCTTGCATAAATGAATGCACTTTACCGAGCACGCGTGTCCACTAAGGTATAGATCCGAGCATCTCTAGGGTGAGTTGGTAAAATCGCCGAGAACTTCCGAAGAGCGCGTAGCACGGAAGCCGAGCATCGCAGGAAATTATTATCGTTCTTCTCTTCGGGTCAACTGCGATCCTCGGAAATGAACGCCGCATATTTCCCGAGCCTCGTACGGTCGGCGGTCTTTACACCTGAGAAACACCAAGGGGCGGGCCCCACAATGATTTTAAGACCTCGATGAATCACCAGTCGCCACCAACATAGACGCGCGTGATTGATCAACTAGGCGCGCATCCACCGATACGTAGGGGATAGCTTTGATTGTCTGTGATCTAGGCCGGTAAGTCCATTGCGCTTGCTCTACTAAACGTGGAGAGACAGTGAAGGATTCGTGATTGCATCGAGTTCAGTACACAGAAAACATCATTGTATATATACGATATATACGCACACGATCATGAAGGAATCAAAGAAAGAATGAACACTGGGAGACCGTCAAGAGCCGATCATCTTCTTGTACATTACACCTAGGGCATACTGCCTGGGAAGGAATTGAAGGAGATAAAACAAGGTGGAGCTGCCACCCAACGTTATGTACGGCGGTGGGTTCGCATTCAACGCCGAGGTCACCACTTGCCGTGCGAATTCGATTGTGTCCATACTGCCTTTGCCTTGACTATAATTCATCCTTTGATATATCTTTGGTTCGTAGTCCTTGAACATGGTCGTGGGTGAAAGTGTCAACGTCGTCGCCTGGTTCTTTGCAATGTTAGACGTGACCATTCCAGGAGCAACGAGCATGACTTTGACGCCAAATGGCTTGCACTCCATCGCAAGGCCTTCCGAGATGGAGTGGAGAGCCGCCTTGGCAGCACAGTACAGAGTATTCCAGGGTGTCGTTCTGTGGAGCGCTTAACCAGCTTTATTGATGAAGTGTCTGAAAGCGCACATATTCCCCCCAATGGAACCGATGTTGACAATCAAACCCTCCTTGCGCTTGAACATGGAAGGTAGGACTGTGTTCGACACTCGCAAAGCACCAAAAGTGTTCAGCTCGAAAGCATGTCGCATTTGCTCGATGGTCGCTTCAGCAATGGGACCTAAATCAAAGGGTCAGTCGATGATTCACCCTCGGGTTCACCATAGGATGTCTATCAGGAATCTAAACTTACCAATAGCCAAGGCACCGGCATTGTTCACAACGATGTCGATTTTGTTGGTTTCGGCAAGAATGGTCTGCACCGTGCGGTCAATATCGTCTCCGTTGGTGATGTCGAGAACAAGTTTTCGGATGTTTGGATGCTGGAACCCTTCCATGCTCTCGAGCTTTCGGGACGTCGCATAGACCTTACATCCTCGTGTGGCGAATTCCTCACACCTGAGTTTGTTGATCGGCGCTAGTCAGTTCCAGGACACAACTCAGGTGACAAATGGTGCTAGAATTGACCACACGCACAGCGCAAATCCTATCCCACCCGCGGAGCATCCAGTGATAAGAACGACTTTTTGAGTCGTAGGCAGGGTCGAAGACATTGTTTAGATCAAGATGCAAACTGGTGAGGTTGGAACTGGCAACTGCGACGCTGCGACACCCACGCTGTGTGGTTGCGGGAAAGTACTTACCCACGTTCATAGAGTTACGTCCCCTGAAATAATCAGACTTTCATGGGTCTGTACCCTTGTAGTTGGCCGTTTGGATGTTAGATCTAACTCCTGGCCAGACTCATGCAACGTCAGTCAGTTCACTCAACAAAACTCGTTCTGTAACGCAGTAAAACCTACCAAAGTATGGGCTCCATCGCGACAGTTCATTGAGGCACTTCTCACCATGGTGGCGTCGTCCTCGGTGGTTCCGGGCACAGTAACGGGTCCGGCTTGTCAATCGGTCTTGGAATCGAAGTACCAGGAAGTTTAGGGTTGCCACACTTGTGGAGTTCGGAGATCAACACGAAATCTGTATCACAAAAAGGTCTAAAAACATTCACATATTATGATAGGTCAAGGTCGTACAAGTATACAATGTTGCAATGGCATGTTAGCATGGTCATGGTAAGAATATACGTAAGTACCCAAGTGTCAACAAGAATGAAGTCGTAAATAAAATAAAATACTATGTAAAGTAAACACTCCGCCTTCACTTATTGCGGTGCCTGTACCTTCATATCTTCGTTGACACTTCCTCAGCTGACTTCATGTTATCCAGGATGTTGGGCATCGAACCCTTGTTCATCGCATCCATGCGATCCCGCATTACCTTAGACATTAACCCCGTCTGGTACAGGCCCTGTGTATGATCCGGCTTCCAATCATCAGGCAGCCGTTCCTGCGTTATCCAAAGCCGGAGGACTTCGAGGTCAAGTCCATTTTTGGCTGCGTCCCTGCCGCCCAACACGCCAATTGCGATAGCCATCTCACCCCGCGCGATCTCGGCCTGCCACCATCTCAAGGGCTTGTCGAGCTCCGCCTCCCGCTTTACGCGGATGTTGGCGACGTCCTTGAGCGTCATGTAGCCGGGGAGATACTGGCCTCCTTGGTGAAGTGACGACTTCATCAGTGAATTGCTCACCGCGGTGGGTGCGTACTCGTCCTCCTTGTGTGCGTCGAGATGGAACAGGGACGCATCGTGCTCGATGCAGTTATGCCGCGAAAAGTCCCAGAGGGAGACTTTGCGAAGTTGGCCGAGGATGAACCATCCGCCAAAAGCGAGGATGGCAGCAAGAATGGAGGATAGCTGATAGCCTTCCCTTAGTGCCTGGAAGATGGCGAGTGGGCCGATGTCCTTCCCGTTCCTTGGTCTGTTTTTCCAAGTGGTAATGAGATTCTATGTGTTCGAATCTCTGAGTTGGACTTACAGAAAACCATGGTTGGCGAGGGTGTTTAGAGCAGGACATGGTGACCTCTTATCAGTTGGTTGTGGTGGACAGTAAGCATGGCTGGTTCCTTTGACTGGACAGAACCCATTGGCGTGCGAGTGGTGGTCGTGGGCAGAAACTGGGCAAGCGAGCAGTGGCGAGATGGGGTTGTCCGTAATAACTTTAGTGGCTGTGTTTACTCGAGTGCAGGCACGGTACATGATTAGGCGGAGTCCGTTGGACGGGGGGGGGACGTTGGAGGAGGGGCCGATAAAGACCAGACGAAGTGCTCTAGGATTATATATAATCTTCGCGGGAGTAGACGATTATCCATTATTACAAGACCCTTGGGCGCTGAAGGCGCTGACACTTCACCAAGCCCCCCGTGACGAAATCACGAGGGGGCTATGATATGTTCCTGATGGGCCATTTGACACTGACAGAAAGCTGTGGCGGCGGTACGGTGGCGGCCAACCTTGGACGTGATCTACATACTGGACTTCCTCCGTTGACACTGCCTTCCAGTCAAAGATGGGAAGGGAAAAATCATGGGCGCGCACAAGCGGCCCATCAGTAGTAGCGGCCACGGGGATCATAAAATCTGGACAGAATGAGGTTTTGGAAAGCAGGACCGTACATGGAATATAATGTCGCTTCTTGCAATCACATCGAGGGAACAAGTACCATGGGTAGATTCTCACGGCTTAGACATCGCTTAATATTGACTGTCGGCGCCGACCTTTCTCCAAGGCCACTCTTGGCTGGATAATCAGTCCGGGCTCGGTTCGTAAGGCAGTACCGACGACAGGGCAGAGTTAACCTGTTCCATAGTTGTCGATGTTGGCCAAACCTATACGTGTGGGCTCTGAATCGTGATAACAAGAACGTACCGACGGCCCATCAAGCGCGTTTGATAAGCCCGCTATCCAGCCAGGCATACGCTTTTTGTGCTGGGTCATAAAACTAACCTTCTCTCGCTATGCTGCCCCCGCCGATTAGTGTCGCCGGCGCTCGGTGTCCCCTTACCTCACATTTTCCCCTCCACAAGTCCTGGATGTATGAATTTTCTAGGGTTAAAAATAAGATTCTCTGGAGCATTTGTGCGGCAAAGTCGTTGCCGAGCTCACGAGGCAGTCTCCAACTCACCAGTGTGCCAAATCATCAAAAAATATTTTTGGATCTCCCGACAAATGGGCTCCCTCGACTTAGTAGTAAATTCCTTTTTCGGATATCGCGGCCCTGTCGCAATTGACACCGAGACGGTTAATGAGTAGTGCACGAAGCCTAAACGAGATGATAAACAGATAGAGGATGATGGTATCCATTGTGCTTCAAGGAGCGACAGCGTTACTGGGACCCAAGCACTTGGCTTACAGATAGTGTGGGTAACAGTGAGTTGAGCACGAGGACATGTCAGGTTTGAACGTTCGAATGTGCTTTCTATTTGTGTGGGGGCGTTACAATATCCGAGAAAGGACCGTTATCAGCCGCGTTAGGAATTTGTAATCGAAACTGCTTCATCGTCTTGCCATGTTAGCCCCAAGAGGTGCGTGATCGCCTTCGTATCATCTTCGCAATCTATGCCTAGATAGCCTTTCGCACTGAAACGGATCCTACTCCATAAGCCGAAGCTCAGTCGCTGACTTGCCCGTCAGCGAGTTTGTTGGCAAATTTGAGCAAACCGGACGACCGAGACTCGAAGTAAAGCGCCTGATGGATCTTGATCGATCCAAGAGCACTCGAAATCCGATTGAAGGGCCGTTCGAAGATTTCATATCACGGGTGAAACCTCCATGTCGGAGGAAAAAATGAGCCGCCTTGGCATCGCCGAGTCGAACGAACCGGCCGGGATCTCCCGCCACAGCTATGTGCTGTGGTCCGGGCCGGTGCCGGCTTCACTGCCAGCCGGGCCATTGGAGTCCGGGTCACAACGAATAGTTCCACCGTTGCAAGTTCAAATTTCAAAGGAACGGTTGTTGGCATGGCGACGTTTGAAGCTTGATGTGTCGGTCCCGCAGGTCTCTTCACAGCTTGACAGTGTGAATTCCCGAGTTCACGCTCCGAAAATTTATGGAGAGTACATACGTCCACTTTTTCGACGCGGAGCTGAAGTTGCCTCGTGAGCCAGTGCGCAACTAATTCATTAATGTGGTATGCTCTGAAATTAGACCTCAAGTCCGGCACATTGTTCGTCTGAGCCTACTGAGATCAGCACACCGCACCCCGAGGTTCGGAACGAACGCCTCAACTTCACGTGGCTATGTAGAAGCATTGTCTTCGTCAACTTGCTGGCCTTCAGAGCCACTACCATCGGGAAAATGGTCGCAGCATAGTCTATTGCCCTTCAAGCAGGAACGCCGGCAGGCTTGGATTGTTTTGGCCGCAAGGATCGGTGGGAGTCATTCATGATAGAGGTCACCGAAGAAATTATGCTACACATCTAGGACCTTAGATCCTGCATCGCTCTTGACGACTCTTAGCCTGTTTCCTGGGGAGTGGTCTGCAAAAGGGTATCCTTGGTCGGCAAACAAGGCAATTGGAATCGAACCTCGAGAACCTCTTCGCCCTACTCCGTCGAAGACCTCGATGCTGCGCCATTTCGTCCACCACCTTGGAGCGGCATGGCTCAGTCCAGTTTTGGATCACATTGGTGAATTATCGAGGTTGTCTGGGGTGCAATTTCTCCAATGACTTTAGCTTCCACGCAGTACTTGTACGGGCACTGGGCCACTCTAATTGTCGTGACGTCCCGGACGTTGCCGGGTAAGTTCTTCCTCGGGCTCGTCTAGTCGACAATGCTCCAGACCACCAAAGACATTCTTAGATATGCGAGGGTCCCACACGGCAAAGCATCTTCATTGTAAGCCACACCTATGTTTCAAGACGAGAAAATCTTTATTACGGGAAGACGTTGAAATCACGGAGACGTATGATGCCTACCCTGAGGAACCTATCATATGAACGCGTCTGGAGGCTACACTACAGAAACTTGGACGCCAATATTCTTTGCATGGGATGGATCAGGGGAGTGTTATGATGCACTTCGTTCTGATATGCCGGAGGGTAAAAGTGATGGAATCTGTGGTAATCAGCCTGAACCCATCTAGACTACCACCGTTCAGCCATTCTTGGTGCAAGTCAGGGAATGTAGGTATGGTTGGTGTGAAGTCGGTGTGATCTTCGTGTACGATGCAACCAGCTACCCTATACTTCCACGTTCTCCAATGTCTAAAACCCGCGTTCATCGGGAACTGAAGATATCAAACATACCACGAACGTAAGCACTTCTGACGGGACGGGGAGTACCTTGACAAAGAACGAGGCACAGAATGACAGATACAGAGTTCAAAGGACTTGAGCAAGGCATACAGGCTTGAGGAATGCAATCAAAATGATATCCGAGCCGACGCGATGTTGTGCTATCCCGACCACGTGACATATGTACCACGTCACCGCAGGCGCCTGTCACCGTTGAGACCTAGACTTACGCCAGATCCACCTCCCGGATTCTACAGCACAACTCCAGCCCGTACCAAATTCATTACGTGCCGACGATCTTTCGCGGTTCAAATTACACGTCGAGGCGTCATGTCCGATCCAGTAGCTTCCAAATCCACCTTCCTCTGCATGTACATGACAAACCATCCGGATACACTGGTCGCGTATGTCAAACACTTTGGAAAAGTACCCGGGAACGTGATCTCCGCCGAGATGAAGTCCATTGACACCAAGGTAAAGTGCAACGTACCCGCTCATTTCCATACCAAAACTGTGGAGTGTCACCTCGCCACGTATTTACTAGGGCATGAACCTGTCATACTCGCTCAAGAGCGGTGGTGTTGGCTCTATCCATGTCGATTTTATCCCACCACTTTCTGGCTATGATGAGGTCAAGCCGAGATTACTCGCTATGAAGGCCGACGCGCAAGAGGCCCTCGGGATGGTGGGTTCATATTCTCGTACCTTCTACCCGTTTTCGCCATGGTACTCGACTTATACATCCAATTACTGCAGCTTCGGTCTCCAAAGATAACCTCCTTCCGGCTTCCACGCAATGCCATTTTGGTCTTGCTCACTATGGCCTATTTCGGTCTGGCGCCGTCTCAAGGCACTTCTGTGCCGTTTATACCAACTAACATTACCGACATGGCGTTTATGCCTGCGCGTATGGCTTTTAACATGGTTGGCCTTCAGCCATCTTTGAAGCCCATAGTCCAGATCGCCGGTGTCTCACACTGCTTAGAGACACTTTATGTCTGGTACCTCTGTCGACATTATGTCGAGGGACCCTTTGTCACAGTGAGCAGATGCAGACGCGTTCTATTTCTTTTGGTTTTGACGTGAGTTTCTTCGTCACACTGTCAGGCTGCATACCTTTCAGCGACACTCCTCTGCGGCTTTCCGATCTGGATCGATCTAAAGAGGAGAGTTCAAGAAAAGCGCATCGAAAGCGTCATGAAAGCAGAATAACAGTTTGAAAGTACGCGTTTCGTATATATTTACACTGGTTCGCACGTAGTCTGAGTTGCTCGCCGAAGGCAACCTCAGGGCGATTCAGACGTTGTATGTTGTCTTGCAATGCCTCAGTTTATTGACGAAGTCGTGCGTCCAATGCATTAACGACATGATGATCCCCATAGACTTTGGTCATTGTTGTAGCAGGCGCCGCTGGTTCCCGGCTCAGTAACCTAGGTTTTGTTTCGTTCCAAATGGACCCCCGATCGACATCCATCTTTCGGCTGCTTTGGGATGGAAAGCATGAGTTCCCGGTCGAAATGACATTGATGTGCGCTTTGGAAATCATCAGACGCTGGCGCCAGCGTACTTCGGAATGGACTGGGAAGGCCCGTAAAGTCCATTGGCACAGCCGGTAGTGCACTGTGGGGTCATGTTTATTTCCACGTGCGAAGGCGGTATACGTAAAGGCGATGGGCATTTCCTTGACGACAGCGTATTCTAAATAGCAGAAAAGAGTGCCCATCATGATCTGGAGCGTCGAGGGGGCCGATGGAGTCGAATCATGATTGGATGGAAGACCAAAGGAGATGCGTCTTCACTGCAAAGTTCGAGTTACTTCACGGGGGATTCTATGTGATGCTCTCACCGCATATTATTTTACCGGCGTCTTTGAACACGACCCTTAGTCCAAGATGAGATTCTCAGGACTGGCGGTTCGAGGGGGTTCCCCATGCGGCCCCAGTGGAATGTTGCCTTGGCGTCGTTTCCTGTTGCTTTTCCCCTGATCAATCAAGCAGGGTTGCAACATTTGCGTGGAAAAACTGCCGTGTCTATTTCTGCTGTGTCGATACCAACAATTTGCTGTTCCCAGAAACTCGAATGGTGACTCGGATAATCCACTGTAGCGGGTACTGCCATTGCTGATAAGTACCCATGGGTGCTTGAGAAGGGGATATTGCCAGTGCGACCGGCCAACAGTGACCGAATTGGATATACACAGGCCATGGACCCATCCCATTGACAGGTCAGCTCATACTTCAAGTCGCTGTACCATACCATGATGTGATGAGTCCTGGAGCTGACATGACTTGGTCGAGGGCACTGTTAACACTTGCTCTTCGTTGTCACCATTTCATTGTGAACTTGGGAGTCGTAGGCAAACATCATGATAGATATCAAGGAACGCAACACTCGTATTGCCTCATGGTGGACATCCAGTGGCGATGCACCTGGTTCGCTACAGCCATACTTCCGCCACCATCAACCCATCATTCGACAAGGAGACGGTCCTAACGGCACCGCTGACCATCCAAATATAAGGCGCAAGTAAATCATGATGTACATCGGGTTCTTTCCTGATCACACTCTTCGTTCTTCTATCCTTTTCATTTCCATTTCGTTCTGACGGGCTGGTCCCCATTTCTGCACTTTCACGCTCATTTTTATTTCAAGTCAAGTTCACAAATGTTTGGTTTGTACGTTACGCCCACGGAGGCTCTTCTCCAAGTCGCCCAGCAATACCCCTACGAGGTTGCAGTCAGGAGTGGAGCAGATGAGTGGTCATACGCTGCCCTCTGGGATCGTGTTAGGAAGATCGCCGATGAACTTCCTGGTTTCGATGATACTAGGAACCCAATCGGTCTTCATATGGGGTAAGCGGTTGTTGTCTTTCTAACGAGCGACAAACTCATTCTCGCCTCAGTCTCGAAATCGACTTCGTTGCCGCCGCCCATGCCATTTGGCTCTCTGGCCGCACGGTGGTTTTCCTTTCCTTGAAGTGGACACCTGATGTGCTCCGGGCTGTGCTTGAGCGAGCGAACGTCCACGTTGTTCTGTTCGGTGTTGCTGAACCACCGACCACACCAGGAGTCCGCGCTATCACCACCTTCAGCCTCGTCGCATCTCGAAACCCTCCGACTCATGTGGTTCCTCCCTTGCCTTCGGAAGTCGTCCAGGTAGTTCCGTTGATTTGTTCTATCACCCCTACTAGCGGAAGCACTGGGGTTCCCAAGAGCATTGTTTATCCCATGAGGAGGAGTCTGGAGGTACTGTCAGAGGAATCTTCTACCCTCCTTCAGCCCATGGATGGCCAATGGCTCCGCGGTGGAACAGTGAGTACTTTTTCATGTTCGACTGATCGTAGACCACTAACGGAATATGTGAAATAGACATTCCTGCGCCCTCTTTTCGAGATCCGTCGCTTCATGTTCAATCGCACTACGTTGTACCTCGACCCCTCGACCTCAGTGACAGATCAATGCGCTGCCCTGTGTGAAGAGCTTGAATCGCAACACAATTCCCAGCCACTCCGAGTTTACTTCACGCCGAGTGTCTTCCGTGCTTTCGCTGACTTTACTCAAATGCGAGCTGGTGGATCCCCACTACCGAGCGGCTTTAACCGTGTCTACTGGATGGTCATCGGTGGTGAATCTCTGAGTATTCGTGATCTCGAGTTAGCTCGTGCGACTTTCCCCAGTGCGACGATTGCCTGCAACTATGCTGTAAGTCCTTTTACGCGACACTACTTCTCATATATTTCTCATGATATATCTAGTGCTCCGAGGTTGGTTTCGCGGGTATCTCACAGATGTTCATTCACCCCTCCGATCCTATGCCGTCGACCATTTCGTTTGGTGCTACACAGGGTTGTACAGATCTTGTCCTTCTTGGAGAGTCCATTTCTGCTATCCCCAAGACGGCAGAGGGTGCCACTGGCATCATCGCGTTTATAACTCGTCAGAGCGCAACCCACTACCTGGCCAATGAAGAGGCCTCTCGTCACGCGTTCCGCCCATGGGATGGAGACGACACGTTACTGTATACGGACGATATTGGTTGCATGCAGGCCGATGGCAGGATTGTCATCCGCGGTCGCAGTTCGCGCAACGTCAAGATTAACGGCTTGTTCGTCGATTTGGACTACGTCGAGCGAGCTTTGGCCCCTGCCTTGGCTGACAAATCGCTCCTTGTCACCGGTTTCAGGCTCGTCAAGTCAAACGCAACCGAGAAGATAGTTCTTTTTGCCAGCACCGAGACTACCGATGCTATGTTCCTCCTCAAACATATTCGCAGCTGTCTGCGTGCATCGTACGGTGATACTCTTGCGATGGTCATCAGCTCTGTACGTTGCATCCCAGAGATGCCGTTTAATGCCTCATACAAGATCGACCTCGCCAAACTTCAGAATATGGCTGATTCTGTGGAGCCGCTGGCACCTAACCTCTTCGCCGAGCTTCCTGTGGTCGCTCATTCCTCCAGGGTTGATGCTCTCGCTGACGAGATTGCAGCTTTGATTGTGAAGCTGTCCAAGTCACCAGATGCTGTCCAAACGGACATGCCACTTCTCTACACAGGTCTCAACTCCATCACCGCAGTTCGCCTGTACATGTGGTTGCAGCTCGAGCACGAGTATGAGGAGAGCATGGTGCATCTCTTTGATGAGGGGGTCACAGCTCGGTCTCTTGCCACCGAGATTCTAGGGGAAGATGTCACCGACGAAGCGGATGAAATCGATATCCTTGCTGGACAAATCGCGACCGAGATCACCAAATTGTCTAAATCTTCAGAGCCCGTATCCAAGGACACGCCTCTTCTTTATTCAGGGCTCAACTCTATCACCGCTGTTCGCTTGTACATGTGGCTACAGTCGGAGCATGAATACGAGGAGGAACTGGCCCATCTATTCGCAGAGCAAGTCACTGCAGAGGTCCTCGCGAAGGAAATTCTGGGATACGTCGATGATGTGGAGAGGGGGTCAGAAGATGGCCTTACGGACTCCAGCTCGGATACCGCCGTCGAGGATGACTCTTCCGAGCTTCATATGCTCGAGAAGAACTCGAATCCCTCCGTCGAAGATATCTCTGTGGAAACAGAACTCCTCGTCCACGTTGCAGATGGACTGGTTCACGAGTTCACGATTGAAGATGACGATATTGTTCCGACCATTTCCGTACAGGGCCCAGACAGCAAAGAGGCACACGACATCGCGATCGACGACGCCCTTTCCCGGATCGTGATCGTCAAGGACAACGACCTGGACCGTGAAGTCGAGGTGGTTGAGAACGAGGAGGGGGCGGACATCATCGTGTCATACCGCCGCCCGCCGAGAACGCCGTCGGCTGATCTCGACCTCCAGTCTACGCCTCCCTTGCGGTACGCGTCGACGCCGTTCGATGTCCCTGTATCACCGCTGGAGCTATCACCGCTGTCGGGTTTGTTCTCGTCATGGATCACGCTTGCAGAATGGGCGGGAACGGGGGCAGCATCGATTCCCTTGTTCTCTTTCTGAGTGTGGACGCTGACGTGCGGGCGTACTTACCATGATGAATATACATACATTATGATATATTGAGATACACATATGTCCAGATAGCTCGACAAGGGTCGTTTCTACTGGAATTCTAGTTTCGAATCGTTAATGATATTTCAGCCTTGGTATTGACATTTAGTTGGTAGCGAGCACATGTAGTAATCTCTGGTCGCATGGACGTAATGTATGATTGGTGACAGTGAATAGATCCAAACTTCCAGAGGCAGCATCTCTCCTAAACGATTATCTCATTCAAAAGATTCCGACGGCGCGCCTGGGTACATAAAATAGATTATGTATTCAAGAAGCAAAGGCATCCCCTCTTTCAAACATGCTACTACACATTGAAACTGTTGTGGGGGATAAATGCACCATGTAGCGGAAAATCCGGAAGACCGAATGAACAACATGAATGAAACCAGGGTGTACAAGCTCACGCTCGAGCACCCACCGTAACTCTACCATGACAGGCCCGATCTGGAAGCCGAACCGTAACTTGGTAGTGGCGAAGTGCTTGACTGAGGTATCCATACATCCTCTCTAGGTTCTGCACGCGCATTACGAACAACTGTATTTCGAGAACATGCGGCATTCAGCGGAACGTTTGTGCTACCAGTATCGATATATTCACCTGTGATGAGGGATTATCGGCAAGACGAAGCCAGTTTTTCAGCTTTCGTATGTCCGCCGTGATCTAGGTCCATGACATGCACCATTCGTGTGTCGGTTCCCAGCGGTTGAAACAGGAACGGTAGTCTGGGGACTCACCGCAGCCCATACGCTAGCAAAGATGCCCAGTTTCATGGTCACTTCGTGGACGAGCGGCCGAGCATCCTGAAGGGTCGACTCCAGTTTCACCATTTGATTAAGACAAGCGCTTTCCAAGTCATGCTCGGCCTTGATTGCGTCGTACCTCGCGACGGTCACTTCCCAGTTGAACGTGGATCGACCAACCGGTTGTGAGCGCGATTTTATGGCAGATGGCGTGAAGACGACCTACGATTGTATCGCCTTCGCGCTTTGAGGAGTTGTACGCCAGAATCCTTGATATTTAGATAATCGGTGCTGAGGGCCTGCGAGCAAAGGTGAAGGGGGTTACATTGTGGGCCCATTGGTTGCCTACGTACAACGATCGTGACGCCAGCGATGACGAGCCTCCCGAACAAGGAAGGCGTCGCAAACGCAAGTAACGCTGCGATACCGACAACAGCAACACCTCGCGCGACTTGCCATCCCAAGTCTCTCACCTGTTCGTGGGGTCAGGACATGATATACGGGACAACGGTGAATCGCACGTCTCGGCTGACACTAGTAATTTCGCAAGAAAAGGTGAGACGTTGGGGCACCGCGAGACGCGATGTTTGACTCACTCTCCCATGTCAGATTTCGCCTTATGTAGCTCTCCTTTGAGCCGACCAACTTTTTGAGATTGTTCACCGGTTTCGAGACTCTCGACGATGCGAGAAAAGTTCCTTATGTACATGTCTAGGGTGTCGCTAAAATCGTTAACTGTAAAGACCACGGATGAGCCACAATCTGATGAGGTATCGAGAAAACCGCACATTCTTGGCAGATTTGTTCTGACGGCTGCGCTGCCTCTTGGATTAACTAGGAAGAGATAAGCACCAGAGAAAACGTCCATGATACTAGAAATCTGACCTCCATTTGCTCCCGAATGAGCTGATGTTTCTCCTCCGGGGTCCTGCCCTGGTCTCTTAACGAAGGCAAAACCACCTCGCGGAAGTCTAAAGACAGTGGGGTCAATGGGGTGGCGAGTGCCATTAACTGAAAGTCACACCGTCGACGGCTGCTTGCGCTTCTCCAGCAAATTCCCTGGAGCGCCAGAGGAGTCCTATATAAGCCTGTAATTCCAGTAGTATTCATTAGCTGGTCATTAAGAGAAAGGAGGTGCCTACGCGATGATGCTCCTTCCATTGAGCTTCCAAGTCACGGCAGGTATCATGAAGGTCGGCGAGCTTGTTCTGCTCACTCGATACATCCGAAAGCTTCTTCTCGATGTCGTTGAAGGCTTTGTCTATCGTGAGCGTAGCCGTACACAGTCGCTCGATCTCAAGATGAAGGGCTTCTTCGGCTGAAAGGTCACGAGGGATATTGGTCAGGTCATGGAGAGTGGTTCGAAAGTTCGTCTGTTGAGTGGCAGTGGATGCCGTCTGGACTGCGGTCTGTCCGCCGAGTTGCACAGAGTCGACAGCATGGAGCCGGTTGTCGGTTTCTTCGTGTCGACGAAGGACGCACACAGTAGCCATGGAGTTCAAGTCGACGGAGAGAGCGTTGCGAGATGTCCAAGTATCGGTTAGTTCCAGGCTTCGTTGGCTTGCTGGTGGTGGGCATTATATTTGGTGACGCGCGTTCAGAATGGAACTTCGCGTGGTAAACTTCACTGTGAGAGACGACAGGCGCCAGGTGGTACCCCAGTAGTCGATACCAGCGGTGACGGCAATGGCTGAGAGCTTCGATCTGTGACAGTGAACAATCATTTGACTGCGTGTTGCCATGCGGCATTATCATGTGCCCCAGGCCACCGCGGATGAGTGTGGCAGGTCCTGTAATTACCAATAATCATGATGGCCGTTGGTGACAGAGCTGAAGTTTGCATCTCGTTTCAAATTACTGTCAATGGCTTAGACTCATGTTTATCTCTGACACTACTGTGCCGCAGGCTTTCATAACGATGTCTAGTAATTAATGGTCCTTCACAAGCTTCACATTATACGGATACGCCCGCGTGGAAGTGCATGTCCACACCCTGATCAACAGGTGGTTCCAGCGCGGAACGATGAACCAATAAACGAGGCATTGTGGAGACGTTCAGTCATCTAGACTTAATTAAATGGGAGCAAGGGAGAGTACACATGTCGGCGCAACAATGCAAGCTGGACCAATAATATATTCAGATCAGAACCAACGCGAAGGACAATATACTGACACAGTTACGCCCATACGACGAGGGTGGAAGATGAAACGAACGGTGGGAATCAAACAGAACCGAGGGCTATCTCCTACTTCTGTTCCTGTAGCCTAGCTCTTATTCGGAAGCCGAACCGTGACTTGGTAGAAGCGAAGCGCTTGACTGAGGTACCCATATAGTTTCTCCAGCTTTTGAACCCGCTGGACGAACACCTAGTTTTTCCCCGGTACGTTGACAAAGAGAAGTACGGCACCGGTTAAATATAAATTCTAGGTGATAGTAGCGCGCTCACTCTAGATGAAGGATCCGCGGTGCGACCAAGCCAGCTTTGCAACTGTCGTATGTCCGCCGTGATCTAAGCCCAAAGCACGATATACCGATACCTGGTTTTAGCTCTAAAACGTGATCAACAACTGGGAACTCACCGCGGCCCACACAGTCGCGAAGATCCCCAGTTTCGTAGTCACTTCCTGGACGAGTGGCATTGCATCCTGAAGGGTGGAGTCCAGTTTCTCCATTTGACCGAGACAAGCATTTTCGTGGTCATATTCGGCCTTGATCACGTCGTATCTCGCGACGGCCACTGTCAAGTTGATCGACCGATTACCAACCCTGTTGAGCGCGACTGTATGGCAACAAAGTGGAAAAAACCAACAATGGTATTGGCCCCACGTTTCGAAGAGCTTTAGTCCAGAATGCTTGACATTCGTATAATCGATGGTGACAGCCTGAGAACGTTGGTGAGTTGCGTGCATTGCGTTCCTGTCAACGTTCTACGCACCGCAGCTGTGATCCCCCCAACTCCAGCGAACTTCTCGTACAAGGCGGGGATCACATAAGCAAGTAAAAGCGTAATACCGACGACAGCGATGTCTGACGCGAATTTCCACCCCAGTTCTTTTACCTGTTCATCACGTCAGGACTCGTTGGTAACACGTTAGACTGTGGCAAGGCGCACTTCTCGGCTGATACTGATAACAAAGAAATGAGATGGGACTTGAGAGCATCATTGGCATGGAAAATTTTACTCACACTTCCATGGTAG
Source organism: Wakefieldia striispora (assembly GCA_038090475.1). NCBI lineage: Eukaryota > Fungi > Basidiomycota > Agaricomycetes > Agaricales > Hymenogastraceae > Wakefieldia > Wakefieldia striispora. The sequence goes on along the minus strand of JBBPMU010000283.1, from coordinate 5,324 downwards.
ATTTTGCATTGGACAGCCTTTCTTTGAGATCTCCAACTTTCTGAGATTGCAGGTTGATTCCTAGACCCTCTACGACGCGGGAAAACTCCTTTATGTACTTGTCTAGAGTGTCACCGAAGTCGAGAACTGAGAAAAGATAGATGAATGAGCTGCGATTCGACAAGATCTAAAAGAAATCGCACAATCCTGGCAGATTTGTTGGGATGGTCCCGATTCTCGTTCGAGCGCCTAACACAGAATGAGGAGAACAGTCCACTGTGATAACCGAAAGTTTACCTGAAGCTGCTCCCGAATAATTTCCTGTTTCTCTTCACGGTTGATGCCGCTGTCTCGTAACAATGGTAAAACTATTTCGCGGAATTCTAAAGACCGAGCTAAATCGAGATGTTGGATGTCAAGGACTGAGCGTCGTACCGTCGACAGCGGCTTGCGCTTCTCCAGCAAGCTCCCTGGAACGCCAGAGAAGTCGTTGATACGTCTACAATTCCGTTGAGCATTTCTGTGTAGGTTTACGGGAGAACCTACATGATGATGTTCCTTCCACTGAGCTTCCAAGGCACAACAAGTATCATAAAGGTCGACACGCTTGTTCTGCTCCTTCGACACGTCCGAGAGCCTACCCCCAATGTCGTAGAAGGCTTTATCTATCGTGAGCGTTGCGGCACCCAGCTTCTCGATTTCGAGACGAAGGGCCTCTTCGGTCGGAAGATCACGAGGCACATTGGTAAATTCCTGAAATGCCGCACGAAAGTTTGTCGGTGGTGTGAGTGTCGTCTGATCTACGGCCTGTCTGGAGTTTTGCCAAGCGTCGACGGCAGGGACCAAGTAACTGGATTCCCCGTCTTGATAGCAGATATCCGCAGTAGCCATGGAATTCACGTCGATGATGCCAACGTCGCGAGATGTTTGAGTATTCAGTGGTTCCCTCCGTTATATCGCTGGTAGTGGGCATTATATCACAGTGACAGAGTTGTACAGGAAAGCCACGCTGAAGGCGAAAGGCATCGAGGGTCGTGACTATCTTTGAGGACCCTTACTGCATGATGGTGACTGAGAAGCTCGGTTTGTGATAATGAAATCACAAGTTCCACGATAACATCGGTACTTGGTGGTTGGGTACAAGGGAACTCGTGTGAACTTGAAGCTTGAAGATTCCCATTGACCGAGTCGGGCGTCAATTTCAGGCGTTCCAGTACTTGAAAGGCTCATCCCGCGCTCGCCCCCGTCTTCGTGTCACCGGGAGCTAGTGTCGCGTTCAAGCTTATAGAAGTCATTACGATGGGCTCCGAGTCGGGTGCCTTCAGAGTTCCAACTTGAATATGTAGCCCTCTAACACCCCGGGAAGCCTCGAGGCAACGGGGAACCTGAGATTACCCTTCTCCACACTGGGTTGAATTTCATGGCGTCTAATAATCGTGCTGTATGTAGGGTGTTACACAGGAGGCAGACCTCCATTCTTCTGAACGTCACATTACACAGATACGCCCAACCTTCATCATTCTTGAAGCGTTCCAGTGGAAAGGCACGTTTTCTCTGAACACGCTTATCATCAGGTGGAAGGTTACAGCGCGGCAGAGCCAGTGCATCCCCGGTCAAGTTTTGTCCGATTCCTCGGTGCACTTAAACTTTCTTCTTCCTCGCCAAATCAGGCCCCGCGTCTCTGACTACTTTTGACCCCATCTTAAACATGTCTGGCGAGAGCCCTCCTCCGTACTCTCCTGTTACAACGATCACAAAGCCTGTGATAGAGTGCGTTCTGCATTCCCCGACGAACCGTCATTTGGCATGACCCTTCCGAAAAGCAGGTCGCGCTGGGCATCTACCGACACTACATTACCATTCAGTCAATCTGGCCAGCTTGCTACCAAGATCCTGGCTCTCGTCTCTGAGGGTAAAACCCTCGATTCCCGCTTCAAGGACGTTCGCGAGATATCCACGGGTGCCAACTTCGATTTCCAAACAGTTGCGGTCACCCTTTGCGAGGTACGTCTCTCACCCCTAGACCGAGCGTCCGAGCCGTGTTTATACAAATGCGACGTCTTTGTCAGAGGTTCGAAAAGTCGATCTGGGGATCGAGGAATATTGCGGGGATTGCGCTTGTAGCCATAAAAGGTACTGTGTCTTTTTGCCAAGGTGCAGTTTTGAGACGAGTCGACGCCCAAAAACTAGACTTCAACGACGTTATTCTCAATTTCTTGTCCGAACCCGAGGTGGCGGTACAGGACAGGCTCAAAGAATTGGCCAGCGCATCTCGGGTAAGCCTCTCACCCGCGACTTCGCCACAAGCCGGCACCTTGATGCTTCTTTTCAAGTTGCTACAGAAAGAGAGGAATTCAGCGGCCGACCAGAACTCTTCCTTTGACGCCCTTCTGAAAGACGTCGAGAACTTCTATCAAATGATCCAGCCAGCAGCGATCCACAAAAGGCGGAGGCGAAAGGCTTTCTCCGGAAGGAAGGAAACTAAAGATACGCGGCATTCGCGGTACGACACGGTTCTGCTCTTGTTATAGCTCGACGTTGAGAGAGATTTGTTCTAGGAAGTTGGAACCTGTGAGTCATGCCAGCGGTCAGCTTTTTAGTGCGATCCTAGGAAAAACTGAAACGCTCAGCCATCTGTCGTGTCCCCTGCTGAACCCGCGAACAGCCTCTTGACCGTCAGCGCCTCCATCGGCACGACTTCCCGATCATGCATGTAAGCCGGGTGCGCATTTAGGATTTCCACTTCATCTGAACTATCCGTTACTGTAGCGATCATGCTTTGCACATCGAGCGTGCCATAGATATGACTATACTTTCCTGGCTCGGTGTCGATCCCCTGTCCGAGCTCCCGGCACCGTGCCCCGGTAACATGGCGATGATGGCGTTATCATCTAATCCATCGGTAGCAGAGAAGCTCGCACGTAAACGTCCTCTTAACTGCGCCCCCATGGATCCCGCCGAGTCAGCATCGCTCCCCAGACTGGTGCATTCACTGGTGCAGGACCTACGTGGCTTTTCAGGCCGCATCGACGTTTTCAACACCATATTTACAGAGGTTCGGCTCTTTCCCTCTCCTCTTCCGTTTTCCTTCTCCATTTCCCTTCTCAACTGACGAACAACTGATTTCAAACACAGCTGATGAGAGAACAGGACATATTTCTTCTGTATTTGAAAGACGGGCAGTCCGTCGAGAACCTGGTGAGTTCTCTCGTCGTCTCTTTAGCATGTACATCCACGTCTGTCGTATGCATCGATGGGTTGTGTGTACTGAAAACGAAACGCAGGGGTATAGTACTGAGATAAAACGTGTGCGACGGCAACTTCCGTCTCTGTGCAACGTGCTGGATGCCTACAGCAAAGGAAGGTTGTCATAAAGCGCGTCGTAGATAGCTCATGCCCGTACTGGCGAAAGGCCTTGTGCCCAGGTTTTCTGACATCTTTGGTTGGATTTTTGTTGGAGTGGTTAGGTCCAGTGTATCGATGCTCTCGCAGGTATGGCGGGGAGTTGAAGTCATTTGTTTTTACATTTATGCCAAATTTTGATTTGCTTACGTTACCTTCCACTTCCTATATCGTGTGAGGTAGAATTTATAATGGCGTCAGACACCCAGGGAACCTGCGACGACTCTCATTGCCTTGCGAGACCGGTCATCAGACCTGGAGAACTACCCTCTCCACAATCTCACCCCCACTTCATCTCGTCAAATACGCCGCGAAAAAAGGTCGCTAGGAGCACACATAAAAAGGCTTCGAATAGATACATACGTCTCGAGTTCTTGGAGGGTATGGTGAACAATCGCCGTTTCCCTCGCAGCAAGCGCCAGCGCCTCGACCGCATCCCGACGGCTCCTATACCCAGATTGAGTTGCTGATACTGACCAAGGTTCGATTCGACATAAGTTACATAACAAAAGGCGAGCGACAGAGACCATGTACCTTGCCATGCCTGAGCGTACGGTACAGCCTATATGTACGCGCGACGGAGTGCTCGTCTCCGCCTTCTTTAAAACCCGTTTTTCCAGCGCCAAGGTCGAGCACAGGCTGTGAGGTGTAGTCATCGAGATGTCCTAAAACCCTGCCTGGAGTAGGGATCACGACCCAGCTGCCGACAGGGACAGTTGGAGATCGAGTCCCTTGTAGACTGTCACGTCCTTGTAACAATGTACTCTTGCATCGGGCGAGAGGAATGCCTGGATGGGCGCTCGCAGCACAAAGGATAGGCACTATCGGACGGGCTGAGGAGGCAACAAGACCATCGTATGAGACCTTGGGGGAAAACTCTATGACATTGAACCCTACTGAGCTTCGAGAGAAGCTTGGGGGCGGCAAGCACCACGACGGGGATAGAAAGATACGACAATAAGCGCCGAGTCACGGGGCGGAGGAGACACGTGCGTGTCGGAAAAGAAAAACGCTCGTACTATCCTGCTTTTGTGTTTTCCGAATCGCGCCGGGCACTGTCACGAAGGGGAGGTGAGCAGATGGAAAGGGTAATCGAAACGACGATGCTGACGAGAAACAGGGTTCAAATGAGAGTGGCACCAGATCCAGCAGTAGCGACAGTTGTGTTCATGGCTGGTGGGGAGTATATCTTGGCCGATGAAGGAGAAGGAAATCTTCGGTGTTGTCTCTTGGGGGATAGAATATGGGAAGGAGGTAGATATTCCGATGGGTGCGGGGCGTTGGGTCTACGACATTGCGATATCGCAAGATGGCAAGTGGATTGTAAGCGGGGCAGGTTCGGCGGTGTGACGGTGTTTGATAGGGAGAGCGGAGGAACCGACGCGGAGGGGAACTCGTGGATGTGTTATCGGATGGGACAAAAATCGCGACGGGATCGAATGACTCAATTGCTGGCATCTGTGCACTCTCAGGCTCGAACGGCGACGAACTGCAAAGACTGGAACACGACTGGCTGGCGACCGCGGTAAAATCTTCTCTAAATGGTCCGTTGTTGGCAACCGGGCACTTTGCATTCAACCACTCCGTCGCGTGGTATCAGTGGCGGCCGCCAGAGGCGGAAAATTGGGTAAATCGGACATTTTGGATCCTCGGACCGCATTCAAATCGCCCGCGATTTTATACCAATTTTTAGGGCGCTACCAGTACACACATTCCGCCCATTTTTTTGATATGGGCATATTGCGCATCGCAATACACAACTTACTATACTGGTAGCGTGGTCACATAGGGACTCCAGGTTGTCGGGGGACCGTTCCGTTGTGTTAACGAAACGGGGAAGGCGAATGCGAGTGCGAAAGGGGAAGGTGACTGAGCCTAGAAGTAGTTTAGTTTGGTTGGTGAAATAGAATGAGAGGACAACAACGCCGGCGTGCGTCGAGAAT
>JBBPMU010000282.1:0-32271 GCA_038090475.1 Wakefieldia striispora | reverse complement strand
GTATATTTCAGATAAAACTTGGGACGTGATTACGAGTGATTATAAGGGTTCATAAAGGTTTGGTAACATGTAGCACACTGTGAAAAAGGTGTAATTTATGTAAGTGAATATATGGAAACTTGGAAACCCGTGATGCGTCCAGAAGTCCCTGTGCTATCTTGCGCAGATGGTGTAACTACCGCCAGCCCTCTGAACACATTTGTCAACCTGCGGTTCAAATTTAAACAAGTGGTGGCATTGCAGAACATGCCGCTCATAGGATGCCTACTGCGTCGTTCAAAGGTTCGAAGGCTCACTGGTACCATGTGCTTACCCATCCACAGGTTCGGATAAACGCGAATAGCTTTAGTAAATGGATAAACTCGAAAGGCTCCAATGGCAGAGCCACCTAGGCCTGACATATGTATCGAAGATCATTTAGATGGCAGGAAGCTGTCAAAACTCATGAATCTAGTAATACTCTGCCTAGATAAGTTAGATGTTTGACCCACTGTACCGGAACAGTACCTTCCTGTGGAACATTCGGAGTCAGGTGAGACAAAACCAAATCAGAACGAATAACTGATGAATCCACCAAGAGTACACTCAGCATTGGCTCAGCGAAGTACATTACTACGAAACTGGGAATCGTGGTGTGCGTAGCTAGACGGAAGGCTCCGAATCGAAGGGGATGTAATTGAATGGTCCGAAGACCAACATTACGGTGACCCCACTGGATTATACGGTGCTCAAGAGACTTGCATCAATCTAAAGCTCGAGAACAAAATCGGTGAAAAAATTATGAGAAAGGGAGGCATCCATCTTTTTTAAAAGCCATATCCGCCGAGAACGCCGAGACCGACTAACGTCGCAAGACCCAACGCCACCGTCTTTTCAAGTGACGTGACAGACACGCTGTGCGATGCACCACCGCTAGAACCTGGTGTTTTATGCGTCAGAATAACCGTCGTGACCCTTGCACAGGTTACGAATGGACTCGCCTCCGCCAAAGCCGCCAGAAGAGCAGGTGTCACTTCCAGTCGTGCATGTGGTTCCATCAGGGCAGCCTTGTGTCAGAAAAGATGACAGTCAGTCGTGGTCCGAATTCTAATGAAAACGCTGTTGCAACGTACATCCACCAAGCTGGTCGTTACAACAAAAGGAGCCTTCACTGCAGTACTCCGATGCGGAACACTAGTTGATCTCAGTGAGTTGCTAGGATCCATCCACGCGTCACGAAAAAGGATGCATACACAAACACTACCATCCGGAACGCACTCGCTGGAGAAATTTGGGCAAAGCGCTACGCAAAGGCAGTTATCAGGGAACACAAGCAACGCAGGAGTCCGGAGAATCGCAACGCACACCACCCGGTCGCACATCCATCACTGCTCTGTCTCAACACGAGCTTAGGGTTGGGTACCAGAAGCTGGGTGAGGACATGAGATGGGCTGTGCTGACGCGAAACTTCGGTGGACTCGTCTCCAGCCACCAATCGCAAAAACAACAACAGTAAAGCGACCTTGAAAGGGCGTGGCAACATCTTCGAGAGAACACAGGCTCGACTGAGTTGTGGTGCACCTGCTTTTATAATGCCAGAACTAGCATAAGCGCCGCAAAACCCACATGATCCGGTGGTTTGTTCTGAACGGAAACGTGCTTTACCCTTGATCAGTGGCGCCAGGAGTAGCGACGCCATGACATTCGATGGCGGGCTCATCAAGGCACGATGCCAAGCCTTTCATAGCATGCATGGACGTCCAATCAGTGCGGGCGCTCGAAGATAAACAAGTACAATAGAGTCTGCCCCGTGGAAATTCCTATAAGGACCTTGCCGCATCCATGTGCACGAACTTCTGGAATAAAGGCAGATAAGGCACACAGGAGCTCCAGTCCATGGTGACCGGTTCGGTTCCACAGTAGACGTGACCTCAGGAAATCGGCAAGGTCGTGATATAAACAGCTATTGGATGTCAGATGATCCTTTGGAAAATTCTGCCAGAGACGTCTTTGGAGAGGTATTTCGTCTTACCTGTCGTTGCTACATACAGTAGCAGTTTTTCTTCCTTTTTTCATTTCATTTTTTTTTCTGCTTCACGATCATGTCAGTCGCGCAAACGCGCCAAATGGACTTACTGATGTATGTCGACTACTAGTAGGAGGACGTTACGCAGAAAGCTGCATTCCGAGTCGTGAAGGATATCAAGGATGATATATGGAGGAAGCCTGAAGAAGGTTTACCTTCTGTGGAGTACCGTCACGGCGACGCGCACAGCTTGCCCGAGGTCACATTGACAGAGAAACCACGTTCGTACCCGAAGCGGCTGAATTTGACGCCGATTCGGATGATCCCGTCGCAACACGGACCGTGATGAGCACGCGATGGACACCAACACTCAACGTTCAACGTCGATAATGACAAGCGTGCAACAAAACTGCGCCACGCTGTCCAAGTTGAACAGTAAAGCATCGAATCCCACTTTCGCTAGTGACAGCCTTCCATAAGGGTAACATGACTGGAGCCATTTGCTAGGCGCGATGACTGACAGCCGGAACGGACCTCCCCTGAATACGCTTGTCGCGCCAGCAACGAGACACGGTAATGAACACGCTTCTAATAAGATACTCGCCTACGTCGAGAAGAAGAAAAACATGAAGATAGTCCACCCTCACAATTTTTTTTTACTTGGGAATGGTTCCGTTCAGTCTAAAGTCCCTGCTGCTCGCCCCGATCGAGAAGGTGATCGTCCCGTTCGGCAGAGCCCACCCCTGTCGGATAACATCCCAGATGGACAAGTCGTACCGTGACAGCGTGATCGATGCCTGACCGGTCTGACCAGGCTCCAGCTCAATGTTTGTAAACCCTTTCAGGATCGATGGGGGCTCCATTGCCGAGAACGGGTGGTGTAGATAAAGTTGAGGGATCTACGAGGCGCAAATGGAGCCTCTGAGTGAGCTCAGACATTACAATGAATGGAATGGCTTACTTCTCCGCCATAACGTGAACCCGTGTTCTGTACGTTGAACGTGATCTGGTATGCGGGCATGTGAAGCCTATATAGGAGAGAAGATAAAGTAATCCGAAGTCAGCGCCAAAATGCTCGTCCATGTCCGCAGGATGGCACGCAAGCACTCACCAAAGCGCAGTCGAAGACCCCACTGCTATGGGCGTTGCTCCCCCATTTTCCCAGCTGTCAATGAGCCAGGTCTCTGCGTTGTCCAGAGGCTCAACTTTTTGAATCTGAAGATCGGAGTACTCGAAGCTTGTATAACTTAGCCCGAATCCGAATTCATAGCGTGGAGTGATATTTTTCTGATTCACGAATCCGAATCAGTGACGAAAATGCGAGAAAACCAATGAAAACAAGTTACGTAGTCGAACCACCGATAGTCAATATAAAGCCTGACGTATGAGTAAGTTCCAAGGCCGCAATCAAAAGTTTGTTGGACACACCCCTCGGTGTAATCAATTGACAAGATATCTGCAGCAGTACCACCGAAGATAGGTTGAGCTGGATAATCGTCGATGTTCATTGCAATTGTGTATGGCAATCGTCCGGATGGGTTCCAATTCCCATATAGTACATCCATAATCCCGTTTCCGGCCTCATTCCCACCCAAGCTTGCCCACAGGATCTAGGTTAGGTCGCTTCTCATCAAACGACGTTCGATGATGCAATGTGAAGGAAAGAACTGACAGCGGTGACATTTGGATGTTCGACCCAAGGCTCAATTATCAATGGGCCGACGCTGTTTGTAACGACGATCGTGTTATTATTCTGAGCTGCAACGGCAAGGATGAGTTGATTGCCCTCGTGCCAAGCGGACAAGTTCATTCTGTCGCCCGGGTTTCCGTCGACAGTAATGTAACCCTATAACGAAGTCAGCTGCGCACTGATGAATCATGGCACAGCTCGTACTTCTCCAGAGCCCGAGTTAACAAAAACTATGGCAACTTCTTTGTCGATGACAGAGTTCCCAGCCTTATCGAGGTTCCAGTCATCGAAGTCCCAGGATACGCTAGTTTGGTCAACTATCGCGCGTGCTTGGATCGCCTCGTAGGGCTGAGTCATGTATATCAACTTCTCTTACACCGGAGAGAACGAGGCAAGAAAGTTACTCACAGAAACAAGGTATGTAAAATTGTCGGTCCTACGCCCGCTCATTAATATGCACACAAAGAATGTCGTAAAGAAGACACACCCAGAACCCCATCCCATCGCCAGAACGCCACTTGGAACGCCACCTTGGTCGGAATACTCGTTCGGACCTAATGTCGGCGGTGCGGCATCGCTACCGACCATGACGATGCTCCTTGGCTTGTCCAACGGCAGTACGCCCTCATTTTTCAATAAAACTGTGCCACCTGCAGCTATCTGGCGGACAACTGTTGCATGGTCGGCCTGGACGTTAACGTACGGATTCGTTGCAGGGTCCTGAACGTTATTTACGTTGAGAGAAACGGGAGGATAATTCTCATCCTGATGCATATAGTACCAGGATGCAATGATTCGAGTAGCCATATCGTCAAGGCGCGCCATTGAAATGGTGTCGTTCATGACATATGCAGTGAGGTTAGGACCGAAGTAGGAGCCACCTTCGTTGTAGCTTATTCCTGCAGGTTGAATCATCTACAGAGGGAGTTGGAATTTAGCACCGCATAACAGTCAACGAAGGTACTTGCATCGAGGCCAGCAACTGCACTCAATGTCTCTGTCGTAGCCCACCAGTCCGACATGACGTCTGTCACCGCTCCACGCTTAGCGTCGTATCAACGATGGGTAGGATATATTGACTCACACCCTTGAAATCCAAACTCACGCTTCATCATATCGTTAAGGGTCTTGTTGTTGTTGCAAGCGTACGTATCATTAATCAAGTCTAAGTGACAACCAGAAGTGGTCGGTGACAGAGACAAGAAGAGAACAAAAAGACTTACTGTAGCTGCACATGATTGCCGATACACCCGCCATGACTGAGCGCATGAAAGGCTGGGCGTAGACCTCGTGTTCGGTTCTATCGTCGACATTCGAAGACTCTTGTGTTCTTTTCCACTCTTGTTCGCTATCAAACAGCCACAACGAGCGGGGAGTTGACCGAAACAGCACCTGAGACGCATCAAGATCACATACTTGTTGATGTAGTGCTTCGCAGTGGCCTGTACACCTCCTGCCTGCATGCCGAGGATGGTTTCGAATGCAGCTTCCCCCGAGAGAAATGGATCAGCACCGAATCCTTCCCAGTTCCGACCACCTTGAGCGATACGGCCCATGTTCATCATCGGGCCCAGTGCAATGTGGACGCCCTTCCCTTTGAACTCTTGGCCCATGTAGAGACCACGGGTGCGCATTAGAGCGCGGTTCCATCTAAATACCATGAATGGTTGAGGGTAGGCTTGCAGGTGAGTACACAACGAAGACGAGACCTACGTGGATGCAGTAGTGATGCCGGCGGGGAAGGACGTAACATCAGCTGCGAGTCGCACGCCTAGAGGGGAGTCCTGATCATGAATTGGGTCAATAAAGCAGGTTGGTAAGCACGGGTGGTTACCTGAAGACACAATCCGGGGAAATCCCCTACAGCACCGATGTTACCGACACATCTGCCATTTATCCCAGTAGTCAGGTTGACTTTCTCCCAGATTGTCAGACCGGATACCTAGGTTCCACAAATCAATGAAATCAACCAAAGGGTCAGTTCAAGAACGAGATTTAGAAGGGCAGAAATTGTGTCTTGGCGCAATTTACAACAGAAATAGGCATAAGGGACTCACGAAGGCTTGTGCTTTCGCATGCGCTGTTGCCCATGAAGGACCAAAGTCGGGGACGATCTGGGGATCTGGGCTAACTGGAGGGGGATACCAGGGATCCGTGGCCGGATAAATAGGCGGATCAGGTGGCGTTGATGGGGTCGGGAACGGACTAAACGGATACTCGGAAATAGGAAGAGTGAGAGGCCCTGTCTCAGTTGCGAGGTACGAGGTGGGACTAGAGGATGTTGACTGTAAAGTTACCGACACGGTTGCTGTAGCACTTGCATTGGTGGTACTTGCTGGAACGGTGGAAGTGGACAAAACAGAAGAAGAGAAGGCAGTAGATGTGGCGTTCAAGGACTGCCCTGCAACGAAGGGCAGCAGGAGAAACCACAGTGGCGTGAAAGACCTCATTATGGCAAGGCGGCCTATCTGAGGACTCACAAACAGCGTCGTATTTAAATCATTGCACTTCGTGTCCGTGAGCCACTTCGTCTTGTCCACCTCCTCCATCTAATTGTAGAACGGTGCTTTGCCACAATCTTCACCCAAGGTCTCTAGGTAGAAAGTTGTAATCGACCACGGCCCAGGGAAAATTTCGGAGAAAGACAACCGTCTTTGGCCTACGCACTTGTCATCCTTATTGGATCGTCGAATGAGGTTCCGTGGGGATCCACACGATTGTGGGCTAAATTGACGGATATAGGAAGTAGAAGTCAGGTGCCCGTGTAATAGAGATGTGATACATAGCGGAAAGCCGAGGACATGCAGTGGATGTGGAGCTCAGCAACTCGGTCCGCAACGGGAACAAGCCGTAAAAGAAGAACATTGTCAGGAGCTGAAAAATATACCACTGCGTGATTGTCAAGTCAACGTGATTAAAACCAAAGCCGGCTGGTGAGGTGATCTGAAAACAATTAGAAGTACAAGAGGAACTCCCATTACAACAGTGATTTGAATATATCTATGCAGCGCGGCAGAGTCCTGGGATAATCGGAGAACAAAAATTGGTGAGTGACGTTCCATCCGAGTCTGGTGGGAAGTTATTCCACAAACCGGATAGTCACAGACTCTGGCATCAACCAGGTTAGATGACAAAGCGGCGTGCGGGCATGGAAAAGAGGACGCAAGTACTTGGGTAGCCATCTTCTACTTACTTGTTACACGCGTTGTGATCAGAATCATCAGACCATGTGATGCTGCCAGTCTAACACATGTATAAGGGTGAATATTTGAATGACCGGTCTATATATGGTTGCATGTCTCTCACCAGCGAGTCGAGTTAACTGATAATATCGGAGGTGGTGAAACAGATTCTGACAGACACCTTCCAAAAGATCCAGTACTGATAGACAAACTAGCACTTGAAGCACAAATACTAAATACAAACTTGGCAGAGACTCTACATACAGACACAGCTGCATGGGGGGAGTCAGGAGGAAATCCCTTTTATGGAGACTGTGTGTGGGGAGCCTTTCAATGACGTCAATGGCTCACGTGAGTACCCACTAAAACCCCCTATCATAGGTTCTTTACGGGACTCGAACTCGCGACTCCAGGATCCGCCAGCATCCACAGAGCGGACCCAGGGAGAATAAGCCACCACTGGGGCCACGTGATGGTTTTCTGTAGCGGAAATGGTCAAGATTATCTAACGATGCGTGGCAAAGTTCACTGACTTTCCCAATTTATGGTCTGTGACTGTGACTCCTATTCACTGTCCCGGGCCCGCAATTCAACTTTCAGCACTGATCAGCGCTGATTGGTGCCAGCCACCTCCGCCGGCCAGTGGACAGTAGAATAACGTTATAGTTGCGTTGTCGTTTGCCAACTCTCAGCAAACCTTTTGTGATTGGACAATGGGCCAGCAAAAGGAGTATTCAGGGCTACTAACCTGACCTGACCAAAACAGTCAACCTAAAAGGTTGGTGTTTTCCTCGCTTGTGCGGTTTCAATTTCTAGATCATGATGCGATGGTGGTACGTGACATTAGGCTTGGACTAATACAGGGTTGGAGCACGCGAAAGTGGCAGGACGAAAGCGGTGCTCGGGGTTATTGTCTTGTTCTGGTGCCGTCATACTCATCAGAAGCCTTTTGGAATTTGGGCTCTTCCAAATAGTTAACAGGTGCGGGGTTCTCGCCAAATGTCATAAGAATCCGCACTAACCGGGTTTAGTCGTAAGACCGCATAATTAATGGAGAGCTGCAAGACCCTTAAATGCGTCGACGAGAATTTTGTGCGCAGTTAACCACTCAGTTGGTCCCCATCTCTGTCCCGGAGCGAGATGGCGCGAAAGTCTCCCAAGTTCTCTCCCTGGTTACTCTTCCTGCCATGCATCCTCGCGCTTGATGGCAGTTCTTCCTCGTCCACTTCCTCGTCTCTACCGTCGACACTGACTACGACCACTTCCACCCCTTCTAACACCACCCCAACAAGTTCAGCCTCATTCGCTCCTTCAACCCCAACCTCGTCTCTTGGCTCAGCGACTGCTCTTTCGTCTGGGCATTCTAGCTCCAGTTCCAGTTCCTCGGTTACGCAGTCGACTCCAACTTTGGGTGTCTCCACTCAATCTGGGCCTCTCACTATCCCGATTTCAATATATCCTTTCAGTCCATTCCCTACACCCACGCTCCTTCCAGAGCCACCAGTATTCCCTGAGACTGACCCGTTATACCCTCCCTCTGTCAGCTCCGACCCGTCGGTCATTCCCGACTTCGCACCCGCATGGTCCACCGCGTACTCTAGGGCCCAAGAATTGGTTTGTGTTAATTTCTCTATTTTGCGTTACCGACTAATAGTGTTTGACCATCCTTTTTACCGATTTTGGCACTTACACGTTGAAGATCTCCGGCTATACAATCGAACAGAAAGTTAACATTACTACTGGTGTCGGTTGGGAGCTGGGTCCCTGTGTGGGAAATATTCCCGCAGTTGCCGATTTCCCGGGTCTCTGTCTTCAGGTGGGTTGTCACTTTGATACCGTCAACTTTCCAGTCCTAGTAAACTTCGAACAGGACTCACCGCTTGGAGTTCGTTTCACTGATTTAGTCAGCTCTTTCCCAGCTGGAGTCACTGCTGCGTCGACGTAAGTCTCTCTGAATCCATCTTCTCTTTAGTGGACCTCGAGTTTCCTGTCCTAGATGGAACCGTGCTTTGATTCGGGCGCGTGGACTCGCGATGGGCCAGGAATTCAAAGCAAAGGGTATCAATCTTGCCCTGGGTCCGATGATGAACATGGGGCGTGTTGCTCAAGGTGGACGTAACTTTGAAGGTTTCGGTGCTGACCCGTTCCTTGTTGGAGAAGCCGCATACGAAACCATTCTCGGTTTACAAGCCGGGGGTGTCCAGGCGACTGCCAAGCATTTCATTAACAAGTTCAATACACTTCATTTTCGGGCAGTCCTTTTTGATCATTAACTGCCCATTCATGACAGCGAACAAGAACACATGCGTACTCAGTCGTCATCCAATGTCGATGACAGGACACAGCACGAAATCTATGCACATCCTTTCATGCGTTCTGTAATGGCTGGCGTTTCATCTGTCATGTGCAGCTACAGTCAGTGACATTTACCCTAAGTATGGCATGTGTTCTAACGTCCCGTCAAGACCTCATCAATGACACCTACGCCTGCAATAATAACAAGACTATGAATGACATTCTGAAGAGAGAGTTCGGTTTCCAGGGTTGTAAGTGTCCTCGTGTATTCCATACTTGGCGACGTGCGCTGAGATCAAATAGTCATTATGTCGGACTGGTCTGCTACTATGAACACATTGTCGGCCGTTCAGGGTCTCGACGTCTGTAGATTTGCTGGCCATCCTCGAACGCTCACTGACCTTGGTTTTGTAGATGACTATGCCTGGGGACATCACTTTTGATTCAGGCGACTCCTACTTTGGTGGGAACCTCACTGCGTATGTCAACAACCAAACAATCTCATTGGCTCGCCTCGACGACATGGCCACACGTATTGTCGCTGCGTGGTACTACTTGCACCAGGATCAAGATTATCCGAACACGACAATCAATTCCTGGAATATCAATGACCCTATTAACCAGGAAGTCAATGCTCAGAGCGACCACGCTAATGTTGTCAAGGAGGTCGCCACTGGCGGCATTGTTCTGCTTAAAAACGAGGGTGCACTACCCTTGAAGAAACCCAAGAGTATAGTGTTGGTCGGAAGTGATGCCGCACCACCTCACTCTGGCCCCAATGAGTACGCCGATCAAGGTGGTGACCCAACCGGAATCCTCGCCGTGGGTTGGGGATCTGGGTATGCATGCTCTCCTGAATCGATCACCACGGATTGGCTGACTCGGGTTACAGGACGGACAAGTTCTCGTATCTTATCTCTGTGAGTCGGATCTTGGCAGAGCGGAATTTCCCGATGCTAATCTACGTGTGTCATCTTCAGCCATACGAAGCCATTCAAGCTCGTGCAAGGGTTGATCAGACCATTTTCTCTTGGGACTTCGATAACTGGGACCTGGGCAAGGCCGCAAGCGCAGTGGTTGACCAGGAGGTTGCTATCGTATTCGTGAATTCCGACTCGGGCGAGGTGTGATGTTTACTCGTTCCCACTAGTTCATAACTGACTTTCAGAGCAGCAATACATTACGGTTGATGGGAACGAAGGAGATAGGAAGAATCTGACTGCTTGGCACGAGGGGGATCAACTCATCCTCGCTGTCGCTGCCCAAAACAATAACACTATCGTCGTTACAAACAGTGTTGGGCCTCTCATTCTCGAGCCCTGGGTCGAGCATCCCAATGTCACTGCTGTTCGTGCCTTTCACGAATCTCTCATTGCCATTTCTTGATTGGCTGGTCCAGATCGTTTGGGCCAACCTTGGTGGCAACGAAGCTGGTGATGCAATTGCCGACATTCTGTACGGAGACTGGAATCCATCTGGACGCCTGCCGTATACGATTGCCAAGAACGCGAGTGACTATTCGGCTCAACTTGTCTTGGGTGGTGGCGGAACTGAAATCTTACCTATTGATTACACTGAAGGGTACGTCCGTTCTACCTATTCGCTCAAAACGTTGTAGTTATGGTCTCTAGGCTTTATATTGATTACCGCTGGTTTGACGCTGTGAGTGATACACAACAAATAGAGGATGCTCCTTATATCCTTTTCCAGCAAAACATTACCCCTCGCTATGAGTTTGGTTTCGGCCTGAGTTACACGACCTTTGAATACTCAAATCTTGCCATTACCCCCATTGCTTCTGCGGATGACCCAGAGACGGACCTTATCGATAACTGGGCTGCGGGTGGCGCGTCTCCCATCGCTGAAGGGTCGACCACGGCTCTATGGTAATTTCTTCGAAGTTTGGTGGGAAATCCATCATCTGATTGTTTTGTGTTTCTCCCAGGCTTCACATGCCTGCGTTCCTGGTCACATTCGATGTCATGAATTCGGGCTCTTACTTTGGTGGCGAGGCGAGTGTTTCCTATTTCCCAGCACAACGGCTCTTGCTTCATTTTTTTAGATCCCCCAACTCTATGTGCATCACCCGACATCGGCAAACGAGCCGCCCTCGGTCTTGAAAGGATTCACCAACATCGAGTTGCAACCAGGTCAGACGAGCCAGGCGTCGATCACGCTCTCGCGTTATGACCTGTCGATTTGGGATGTCGTCCGTCAAGGTTGGGCCAAGCCGAACGGCACGCTCACGTTCTCCGTCGGCGCAAGTAGCAGGGACTTTAGGTTGAATGGCACTATCCCTTGTTGACTACCTACCGCAAGAGGACGGGCTAATGGACAATGGATACCCGATGGACCATATTTGAAATACATTTCTTGTATCCATTATGCGAGTTTCACGGACTTATTGGATCGCGATCAATAAAATTTGTATATCCTGCGATTGTATCAAAGATGACAAATACAAGAATGCTTGTCTCCAGTTTCTCTGAAGTTTAACTTGAGGAAGAACCCGCATACGTACACCGCTAACATTGTTGGGTGCTTATGCTCCGTTGGCCGTGACGATTGCATATGCACGTGCGAGCGTAACTCTTGCTGATGCTGCTTTCATCGCCCTTCCCCTTCCTTGGTGAAGTGCAATGGACTTTCCAACGTGAGCCTTACCAGAAAAACTCAAACTGCCAGTCGAAATACCGTTATTTGTGTCATACTAGAACCAGGCCTTCGAGGTCTTGAAGCGTGGCACCACGGTTTCGACTTCATAGACGAGTCCGTTGGCTCAGGCTTCGTATACGTACTTCGAGGTTCATGTACTAACCAGCATCGACGACACCACGAAACGTTGGAAAACGATGTTCGCTCACCTGTCTGCGTAGCGGCCGGCCCTTCGCTAGTAGTGTTTCCAAGGACGCAAAGTCGTCAGTGGTCAGAGCGTATCATGGCCACTGACGTGCCTATTGTGCGAAGGAGCACGACAAGAGGCAATCTGATCCCTGGTCGCACAGAAACGACAACTCGGAAGATTACCTTGCATGCATGAACAAGTGACGGCCGGACATGGGCAGTATGGCGAGAAGCTGTGCGTTAGTATATATACGCGGCGGCCAGCGCAGGTAGAAAAAGGTTTACAGCAAGGAATCGGCGACGTGGACACGTTCCAGGACTTGAGGCCACCAGGCAGTGCACCACAGGAGAACAAGATTCGTGATCATGTGGACGACCTACCTGGCTGTCACAACGAGAACGGGAAGTTCAGCGTGCATGAGAAACGGGGAACAAGCGGTCAGGGTTCGATTCAGCAGTACCAGCCTGGACCTTGGGGGAGGATGTGACATGTACATGTCTCCTTGAGGGGGCCCATCTGGAATGCATTCAGGTCGACATGCATGCGCAGGCAAAGCACATTCAAGTTGAAGTTCACGGTCCCACGGGGCAATGTGAGAATGAGAGGGAAAAAGAAGTAGCGAGATGTCCGGGCACACTTCTTTATATAAAAGAAACAGCCAGAGGCGACTTAGCAGTGCGCTCCAAAAAAAGCCCTTCGAGGATTCCGAAATCGTGGCTTACCTGCGACTGTTAGGACGTCAGCCCTCTGTCATGGATTATACCGTCACTATGATCGCTGTCTTGTCTAGGGGCTGTCCCGGCTCCGAGAAACACTGTAAGTGCCAGTAGAGTGTTAGCCTTCGCTAAAGGGGATGCGTCAAGGACGTTGGTACTGATGCAGGTTGCTTGCAGGGATACACCTGGTGGCTGGTGCACTCTATCACGGTGACTGCCCGTGATCGGACTCGGACTTACGGACCACCGGGCCTGTCACCGGTCACCATTCGGCGTTTATGAGGCTGCCAGACCGTCCGTTACAGGAGACGTTCGGAGCACAACGATGCGTCAAAATGGGGCACAAAGGCAAGTTTCAATGTATTTAAATACGACACAACGAAACGACGATAGCACGACAGAAGCTTTTCTAAAGCGACGTAAGATACAACGTGAAATACATGAACCAAACGCTCAGAAAAAGCCGGACGACGACAACAAGAGAGAACATGACAACACTAACAAGAAAGCACTTTCCAAACAAAACAAGCACAAGTCAAAGCATTCTTCGCGAAAGCAGTTAGGGAACAATCAAACCAGCTGATTTCTCATGCCTTGATCGTCCACACAGTCTGGTAGACGCTCACGAGGCCGGGGACATGTCGCATGTCACGAATGTATCCCTCAATCAGTTCGCCTATTTCTCGCTCGGTGAGGCCTTGGGCCCTCAGAAAGGGCTTCAAACTTTCCGCAAACATGGCCATCGCATCCAGGTTCGCACGGCCCAAAGTCCTCTGTCGTGACGATGGGTGCCAGTCACCGATAGGAATAAGATGCACTTGGATACGACCATCTCCAAATATTCCGATTTCCCTCAACCAGTGAGGAATGTCGTCGGTGATCTCGTCCAGGCCAATACGTTCCAAAAGGTCGTTGACAACCTTGAAGAATCGGGTAGCGCATGGGGCGTCCACGGCCGGGTTGCCAGGGTAACCCGGAGCAAATACAATATTCCGGACAACCTCGCCGGAAAAGAAGATGCCGCCACGTCGTAAGACACGAGCGGCTTCGCGTAGCATCTCCGGATAGTTAGATACCTGTATGTGGAATGATGAAAAACTCGGGCACCATAGATAAACAACATGCCGCCAGAGAGACATTACGTGCATGGACAAAGTCCATCACACCGTCAGCCCAACGAAGGGGCTGTGTGACGTCGAGGATCTCAAAGTGGGCATTGGGGAGGGGACGTCTTGTTGCGATCGGAACTGCGTATTGATAAGGTTATGCAGCGGAAGCGGGCAGACAATAAGGTTGAGCTTAGGGAGCGAAGCAACGTGTCATGTACGTACCAATGTCTATGCCGGAGAACCTGACGTGTCTAAATTGGCTTGCCATATCCATCAACCTATCACACAAATCCAACACACAGATTAGATGGATCAAATTCGAATCAGATGAAAATCAACGCACCATCGACCGGTCCCCGTACAGAGATCGAGGACGCGTTTCTGCCTGCCTGGCTGGTAGGCCAACACTTCGGCGACAGGGCCAACGTAATGGGAGCCCAATAGGTCGCGCAGAATCTTGTGTTGTGTGTTCAGCCTCTGAAAAGAACCGTAAGGATGGGGGACAAGTCGAAGGTATCTACCCACCCCTTGTTCTTGGCCGTCCACAGGCAGTGGGTATGGCAAGCTACCATGGGAATGAAAGAGCCGGCCACCGTGCTCTCTGAAGTGGCCTGGAAACTCGTCTGCTCCAAGTTCCGTCAGAACGGACGAGGTGTCGGAAGAACCGTCGTCGTCATCGTCGTCGTCGTCGGCCAGAGAGTTCAATATGCCGGATGCAGAAATCGCATCAATACTCTCTTCGTCATCATCCTGGAAATTGTGGCGGTTATTCAATTCGATCGCCATGGTGCCGTTGAGGTGAACGAGCGGAAGTTGAACAGTATGTACACTTGGTGGGTTTGATGGAGATGACAGTCCGTTGGCAAGACAAAAATTGGACGCCGCTGCAACTACTGAGTTTTATACCGATAGTAACTCAGCGAAACAGAGTAGAAGCTGGGCACGAGGTCAAAACAAGCGGCCCTGTTGAACGCTGCGTTGAGATGGGAAACATGCATGTGGACATATAAGATGAGATACCTCGGAAGGCAAATTGACAGAGTATGAGGGGCATGCGATCTTATGGCATGTAAAGGGACAAAGGCGAGTCCAACAGGAGGAAGAGGATCGCTGAGTGATTGAGTCCGCGTGCCTCCGGCGGTGGGTTCAGATCCTGAGCGCCACACGAACGGAAAGAAGCAAACAAAAAAAAACGGCACCAAACGATGGACAGAATTGAACCGCATCGATCAATGTCAAAAGATGATAAGGAGATCTTGCATGAAATGAAAGGAAAATTTTTGAGCAGGAGGTAAGGGAGGTAAGGTGTACAGCCTGAACTTACGTGAGCAGCGGGACCAGCTCAGGCGGACCGATTTGGACCCAAACTTGAACCCACAATTGTCAAGGCCTATTACACACGTGTGGGACATTGGCATCATGAGGCGGAGGGGCCATTATTAACCAATTCGAGACTAGTTTGAGATCGAGTCAACAACCAAGCGATCTCTGGCTGGCAGCATACTAATGCAGCACTGTAGGCTCTCACGGCTCTCTACCTGCTGGCTCGCGGGTGGTGGTGATCATTAAATAAAAAAAAAAAGACAACTAGGCGAGCCTTGATCTGCTGTGGCGCAATACTTTCAATCTTTCCCTCGTCTGGCCCACTAGTACTTGTGGGTTCACGTGGACCCGCAAAGACCGCTAGGGGGCAACAACCGCCGTGAAACCGCGATTATTAGTGAGAATTCTGGTGGAGAAACACGATTCTCAGGAACAACTTAACGTCACGGTGACACCCGGCGAAACGGTGAATTAGCGACTTGAACGAGTGCACGATACTCCCGTGAAAAAGATGTCTGGTACACTGGCTTTCGTGGACTGAATCTGGTTCAACGGGTGTTCCCAGAATAATTCCTAAGTCTACTACTATGTTCTTAGTTCTGGTTGCGATGTCACTGTACCGTTGTGGAAGCCACGTGACACCGGGTCCGCAGTGACTTACTAATTGAAGTTCCCCCCTAACGCACTTTGAATTCCACGCCCAACTATGAATGAAGACGATTTTTTTGCAGAACAAGACAGGCGGATGAATCTTCCGGATGAGGACGTGGATCAATATATCCAAGCGCGACTCGCTGCCTCACGGAAGCAGGGGTAGGTCATCCGACACTTCATTGGTATGAATCCCGTTCCATCATGCAATCGTAGATCAACACGGGTTTGTATCGATATTAAAAGTGATATATCGAATTCTTGTAATAACGTTCTGCAATAACGCAAGCCACCCGAACACGGCGTTTTGCGTGGACCTGCATCGCAGGAGTCTTCGAGAATCCTGCGACCTGAAATCCCGTATGCCTCGTTCATTGATTAATTTTAGTCGGCTGCTGACTCTCAATAGACATAAACGGTCGCTGGAACTACAGCCAGCTGGTGAAGACAGCAGTGCAGAGCGGCCCTTTCCTGTGTACGTTTTCTCCTTCTGGTTGTCATTGCTTTCACAATAAAACGAGGGGGGAAAGTACAACTGCTGCACGTTGCACTAAACGCCGCAGAACAATGCAGGAATATTCTGAACACACGGCTTGTTTTTCCGGTGCACGTTCAGGCTCGACCGGGTCTCAACGAGTTCCCTCAGGCACGAGTGGCCAAGACGGCGTGTCTCGCTCCACTTGTCTAGCCCCCGAAAACGAGGGGAACCAAATGACATCCGTCGCGCAAGCTCAGGTAGTTTATTCGACTGATATGCCTGTTTCAACTGTAGAAGCATGTCCTGAAAATTTTACCCACGTAAGTCCCCCCGGGTTTCAGTTGCAGTCCATCTAAGCACTGAACCGACAACAGAACGGGGATCCACGCATCTCCTTGCCTATAAATTCTTCCGTCATGGATGTGGTCTCGCCCCCATCGATTTCGACTGGCCGCAATGCAGCCGATCTCGAGCTCAGCTCCACCACACTCGATGGTCACGGAACAAAAAGTTCCGATTCCCTGGATAGTACACCTCGCATGGTGCCCGAAGATGGGATTCCAAAAATGCCCGTGGCTGTGGTCGTTGCACATCACACCGATGCACCTTTGTCGTCCAAAATAAGTTATGGTTCACACGAGGCTGGCTGCATTCAAGGGGACCCGGTGCACAGAGTTCCAGCAGTATTTAACACAGCAACTGTCAGCAAGCCCACGATCCCTGAGGACGCGTCGTACGGCAAGTTCCTCCAAAGTGAGGGGGGATTCTCACGTACCTTTTAGTGTGGCGCAACCATCATCGTCCAATATACATGTTCCGGCAGAACCAAAAGCACGTAAACCGGTGAATAGCGGTCGAAAGACCAAGAAAGTCACTGCCACCAGTAAGCGGGTGAAGGATAGCTCAAAACTTATCACTCCCCAAGAGTACGCTCAGAAACTGCAATCGTCTATTAAGCGGAAAACGAACTATCTAAAAGGAAAAAGTATATTTTACGTTGGTGGTGACATGATGTACGCAAGCACCACAACAAAGGGACGCATGGAATACGTGAGTCAATTTCGCATCTTTCTCGATTCTCACTGCCATAATCGCCCGCGGCCCGGACCGCCGTATGGCTGACCTGCGGCGTCGTAGGCGCAGACTACCTCGTGGCTCTGTTCTGCATGAAAAGCGGGGCATAGCATAGCGTTGGCCGTGTACTGACAGGCTTTCCCCCAGATTGTGAAGCATGGAGGAACACTGGTTCCGAAATATGATCCGACTGTTGTGACGCACATCGTGACAGACGCTGGCGTTCACCATACGCTGAAAGCGCTTTCACTGGGATCCCTATCGGATATACCCGACGATATACCAACCGTCACTTGGGATTGGGTTGTCTCGGGATATCGTCGGGAAAGGAGGCATACACCGGATCCCTCGGGTGGGTCTGGGAATGATACAGGCGCAAGGGGTGCAGACAAGTGTACAGGCCCAAGTGAAACACTTGATTTCGAGTTTATGTATGCCGCGTTCTCGGAACGTATTGATGCAGGATGCAGCTGGGAGAATACACGACAGGCTAAGCAGGGCGAGAAAGCGGACGACGAGCCAGCAGGGAGAAGTGACCACAGCGGTTACATCAGTCACATCTCGTACGTTTTAGCGTCCGAAGATCTCGCCGTTCGATGCTTACCTTAATTGCAGTAATTTTTCCCAGGGAAGCGCGCAAATACAAACTGTAGGACGGAATGTTCCTCTGACCGTTTTACCACCTCGTCCTCTCGACTTCAAAGTTGTCGACACTCGCAAATCCGACACGCATGTGCCTTCAGAGGAAGGAGAGAAGACCTCAGAAAATGAAGATCCTCTTTCAGAGTACTACGCCCAAGCGAGGGCTGATCGTGAAGCCCAGGTTAGTCTGCCAATCGGAGATCCGAACAGTTCTATCACTTTTTTTTCAGTGGAATCGAGATGCATCAGATTCAGATGATGGAGACGACGATTTAGAGTACCCCCGAGGACCAGTACCGAAAAGGGTGAGTCGGCTGCTTCCTTGGGAGGAAGGGACCTGATTTTTTCCGCGTCTCTCTCTTTCCCCCCTCTTTTTCTCAGGGTTTTGCATGCGACATCAAGGAATACAAACAAAACGCCAGTGTTAATCAACACATTGTCGACAAGGTAATGCCTTCACCATTTTCAATACACGTCTTCCATCATATCGAGTAGTTAGAAGAGCTCAGAGAGCTTCACAAGGCGAAATCATCTGAGGATGATCGGTGGCGTGCATATAGCTATGGAAAATGTGAGTTGAATATTGTAGCGTACCTCTGTGACTCACGATAGCACAGGTATCCCTGCCCTGCGAAGTTATCCCAAACCAATTCAGTCGTTCAGCGAAGCACGCGCCATCCGTGGCGTTGGGGAGAAGACTGCATTGAAGGTGCGATAGTCGGGGACGTGCCGAAGATTGCCTGTTGTTCAATCGTGACGGATAGATCATGGAGATCGTCAACACAGGGGATCTCAAGCGCATCAGATACGAAAACACGGAGGATGTCGCATCTACCAGAGTTTTCCAAGGAATTTATGGTGTTGGCAAGTGCCGATCGTGTTTCTTGCTCGTTATCTACGCTCAACATACATTCAGGGCGACATACCGCCTTTACCTGGTTTGCAAGCGGGCTCAGGACGCTGGATGATGTCAGAGCCAGGAAAGGCGGGTTGAAACTATCGACGTCACAGGAAATTGGACTCAAGTTTTATGATGGTTCGTGATGCGTTCCAGTCTTCTCGACCTTGATGCATCTTCCATGTAGATATAAACTCGAGAATGTCTCGAGAGGAAGCAAGGAGAATTTTCGAGATCATCGAGCCCATAGGTATGACGATCATGGTTACGTGCATGTTGGTCTAGTCCGCTGAAATTTGATGCAGCGCTCGCCATTGATGATAAACTATTCATTGAAATCATGGGAAGCTACAGAAGGTGAACATTCGAGCTAGTGTCCACGTTCGACCTTTTTCATGTTTCCGTGCAGGGGAAAGGCTGATTGTGGCGACATTGACATCTTGATCACTCGACCAACTGCTGACGGAAAGACGCACCAAGGTATGCTCCACCGAATTTTTCAGAGAATGCTTGTTAACTGGTGACCCTGAGCAGGGGTGCTGCGTACTTTATTGGAGCAACTGCATGCCGCAGGGATTGTTACCGAGGATTTGGCCGTGCCTGAGGATTTTTCCGACCTTGAGCTGGTATATCATGGCCTGTGTAAACTGCCCGAATCTGGCGCCAAACGACGAAGGATCGACTTTCTCTGTGTACCCTGGGTCAACCGAGGCGCTGCGTTGCTGTATTATACGGTCAGCGTCTCACATCTTGCGCAGATTTGATTTAGTCTTGACGCCTTGCAGGGTGACGACATTGTGGGTGTTTTAGGCACATTACGAATTATGTAATACGAACTTTCACAGTTCAACCGTGCGATGAGGCTGAAGGCGAACAAGCACGGATATTCCCTCAACCAACGTGGCCTTTACGCCGGGGTCGTGCGTGACCCGCGCACCAGGCAGAAGATCTCCGAAGGTAGGCAACCCTGCCATGTGAATACTGAGCCTAAAAACCGTTTTCTAGGAAGAATTGTCGCGTCGGAGACCGAGGAAGAGATTTTTAAGATTTTGGGTTCGTGCTCTCTCTCATTCCTGTTATGCCAGATTGACCGCTCATCGGTACAGGTGTTCCGTGGCAGGAGCCTCATGAACGTGTTAGAGGGTAATGCGAGTACACAGAATCCGACGAATGCTACCTAGTTCCGCAAGAGATGATGTTATTCTTTGTCGTCATGAGAGATACGGGTATCCACGAAATATGATACGACCTATTCGGAAACCGAAGAAATGCTCTCATATGAGGGAGGGGCTTCTCCAGCCTCACTCTCTAATCCTGACACGAGCCGCTCGTATCGCGTTACCGGTGAAGGTGGACGCGACGAAAGCGGTGTCGACACGGGAGTCGAGTGTGGACACGGAACGTAAGAAGTAGAGTGTGAACGGCGGTGCTGATTATGTGAATATCTCGCTGGGGACATACTCCAACCTGGCTCGCGTAGCCCGCCGGTTGGTGATGATGGATGGGGAGGTGTTGCCGGTACAAGTGGGTTTGGATGACCGCTCCCTTGCACACGCAAGGGCGATCTAGAGTTTTCATGGCCGCGGCGATGCTCTTCGGCCAGAGGGTGCGGGTGCGAGGGCCCAGTGTCGCCTGTGCTCTGGAGAGATGACACTGAACTAGGAGTCCCGACATGATCGATATGGTGTCCGACTTCAAATGCACGACCATCATCCTGTATGCCTTCGGTACTCGACTGGCACGTGTGCAAGCTGTCTTCCGTGAACTCGAGATACCTGGGGAGTGTTTGGTATTCCGGGATGGAATCATGCTGAGCGTAGTGGAGAGGTGAGATGACGGGGCACATCTACCCAGAAAGAGGAAAGAGAACCCACGGAAAGAATGGTAATCGGGGTCTGCACTGCGATGTCGAACATTCTCTTCTTATTTGCGTCTTCGTGGTCATGAGAATGTTCGTCACCGACCCGCTCCACCCGCAGAACGACCCGTAAGGCATGTTCCACCCTTATACTCGAGCTTTCATGTCTCACAGTAAAATGCAGGCTATTATCCTGACCGGGAGGGTTATCCCGACCTGGAAGCCTGATGTTCACAGAGAGCGTGTAAGGGCCGGGACCCGCCAGAATAGATGAGTCAGCAGACGGTGGAAGGTAGTGCAGGAGTGGTGATCGATATGGTGAGAGAGGTGTCGGAAGGAGTGGAATCGCCAAGTCGTGCTTGTCCTTGTGCTTGCTCTTGTGCGTCAGTCCTTCATTTAGGAGGCCCATCTCCTCTGCCGGACACGTATCCTGCACTTCCAATATGCTGACTCGCTTCTTGTCATCTGCTCTAGCCATCACTCTCTCCTCATCGGTGTAGCTGATGCGCTGGTCAACAAATACGCCGAATTTCCAGATCTTGATCTTCTCGAGGGGTAGGAGAGTGAGTTCCAGTGTCGCCGTACCATACTCTGCTTCGGTTCTCGGTTCTGCTTCAGCCTGCGGGAATTCGGCGTTCACGCGCGTGGCTTCGCTCGTCGTCATTGCCGAATTGTGCAGAGAGCCAAGAAGGAACAAGCGCGAACTCAGTCCAAACGTGTATGCGAGCTTTCCATCCCAGTTTTTCTGGACGAATAATGGTCCGAATTCACCAGGTGAACTGCTCTCCGCAGATCCAAGAGCTGGTGCGGCGACGACTGAAAGTGGAATTTGGCAAGAGAGCTTGGGCGTGAATATGCCGGGTCGATGAGCTATGCCTTTAATGGAGTATGTAAGCGAACCATGGCGGACGGCAAATGTTGGTGGGAGGTTGGGTGGAAGCAGAAAGGAGATCGGGTAACTGTAAGTACCTGTAGTTTCGAATATCACCATCGATATAGTCGCGCGAAGCCCCAAGATAACAATTCAATTACCTGGTTGAAACTCCCTACAGCCCGGGCCATGCTCTTTGTACTTTTGTTCGTCGTGTTTCTCCTCGTGCATAGGCTCCAAACCGAAGATGCGACCCAGACTAAGCAAATGGTGCTCTCGATGTTCCATATGACTGGTCGGGCTTGTCCTTAGTTGGTTATCATTTAGGGTACCAGCGATGCCATCAGTAACTTCGAGCGGGCCTGTCCTACTCTGTTCTCCAGTAAAGATCCTGTCCCTCGGTCGGCCACGTTCCCTCTCTTCAGACCCAGAAACGCCTCGCGGCCTGTGCGCGAACGAATCAAGAACGGAGCTGAGAGAGAAACGTAAATGGGGTCGGCTAGCTGGTGCCTCTGAAGAGTCACAGCTATTCCTACCTGTGGGAGGTCGAGCCCGAATGGCATCTTCAGGGGAGTGCGCGCGAGAAGGATAGCCAGATGAGGGGCCATGATGAGGCTGAACCAGTACGTTCTCGGTGGTGCTGTGATGTGATGTACCACCTTCAGCATATCGACTTGAACAGGCCATGTCGTGATGGCTTCTGTCAGCGGGTTGATGAAACGATTCACCGGACAAGTTGGAAGGTGTTGCAGTATAGGGAGGAGAAGACACGTTTGAAGGCGGACGGACTAGAGCTGAAAATGTCGAAGGATCACTTGAGTAAAGGATCTCGAAACCGACGGAGCATCTGACCGGATCCGCTCCGACGAGCCTGCCCCTCTAAAGTATCGCACAGTGCTTGCCTCAGTTCCTCGGGTGTCTGAGTAGGACCCTCGACAGGGGTACGAAACATAGTTTGATCTGTAGTCGGGGACTGTGCCAAACGAGTATATGGTGGAGAGGGGCCGAGATCTGGAGGAACGCCTGTGACATAGATACATGGTAAGGTTCACATTGGTTGGCGGAAAAGTGCAAATACTTGCTAAGAGCACTTCGACGCTCGGAATACCTTCGAGGTGGTGAAAGCCGACGGCATGGTGCAATCGTTGCAAGTTCGTTTTCATTATCGTGCATCGTGGCAGATGACCCAGGCCCCACGGACGCGGGACGTCTCCCATGAGGACCTTGGTCAGCGCGAAAGACGGTCACAATTGAGGAGTAGAGTTTGTATTGCTCTAGAGGATCTGCATGACGCGACGCGACTTCTGGAGTGAGAAGACAGTATGATTCCAGGGAACATGGGCAAGGATGAATGTTGCAAGCGGTGTTAGTTGACGCTAGAGAGCATAATGTGGTGATACGAGCCTTCTGAATAGTAGACTGTCAATAGACCGGTCAGCTCGGCTTCGATGCTGGAAATTGCGACTGGTTTGACGACATCCAGGGTGAGTATCCCTTTAACGAGGGCGGGTGGGTCACCCGAGCCAGGTGGAAGCCGACCAGAAGGATCCACAGAACGGAGGAAGACAACGGGCTCGGTGAGGGTGATCGTGAGGGGTTTTTTCGGATCACGCATAGGAGATTATTAGTATGATGAGGACTTGAGACGTTCGAGTACTCGAGCCTCGGCGGGCTTCAGTGTTTCAGGGAAACCCGGGCTTCCGGTACTGGCATAATTTTGGCTCGTCAGGTTGAACCCATGACACATCGACATTCTCATGCGATCAACGCAACTGGACTGCGAGGCCATCACCCCACAAGAACTTCGGGGCCCAGCACTGTGGTCATTTCAATGATGCCCGAGTGATCAAGCAGCCCGTGTCGCAATTTGTGTGGCAGTCTCAGGAACCATCCAATTTCCAAACGGAGATGCTAACTTTGATTGAGTGGTCTTTTCTTCATCAAAATAGCGTCTTGGCGACGACGGTCCCACTAATTTCCAGCTGCAATTTGCACAACATTGGAGTCAGCGACAGTAGTTCAGGGTGCGTCGTGTCCGTCAGAGATGCGCCTTGTCACAGGCTGATTCAGATGACATAAGCACCATTACTGTTTCCAGCACACAAGTTCGTCCTCGACTTTCTCAGCGGGAGGACTCGAAACACTTCCTTGACAACTCCCTTTTCCAGTAGAGTCTATCATTCATGTTCGTGATCAAGCATTTCTCGATTATTATGTTCTCTGTGCGTAGGGGGCAAACTCTCAACCAGCCGTGAAATCTACCATCGCGTTCGAGACTTCGAGCTGCCACTTTATCGACCCACAGTGTTGTTGGTTTCCAATTCTTCAATACATTAGGAGCGCTAACTGGAGCAAAGTACCCTTGTGGTCTCATGACGACGGTTGTGACCCTTGGGGATGTCTTGTTAGGCCATCAGATAAATTCCAGGATATGGGCCTGCAGTGCTGTTTTCCATCGTTTCCTCGCTTTCCTTTTCCTTCTATTCTCCTGGTGGGCTACAAGGTAATGCAGGACATTCACTTGCGACTGACTCGCTGACCAGCTATTGTATCACCGATTTAGGTCTGAGACCTCGTCTCCGTGTGGCAGGCACACCCTCATTCGCATCAACCTTACCTTTTCTCTGCGAAATGTGGCATTCTGCGTGCATTTTTCTTTCTGTGACCTTGTTGTCCTGTGTTGGTGTCGTTCGTTCGCAGGATTGTCAGTTGCAGGTGCCTGCAAACCCGCTCACTGCCCAGGGGCTAGCTACTCCCTACACATTGACTGGATGCAACGTGGGTGTATCATGTGCTCCTCTGTTCTTCCCAGTGCTAAACGTCTGTACTAGCAACTGGACTTTGCCAACCAGGGGGCCTTTGTTGAAGCCGCAATCCTCGATCCTGCCACAGGCAACATTCAAATCTACAATCCTCTTGTCATAAATGCCGGAATGGTTTCCACAGGAAATGCCCAGGCTGCGCGACGAGGTGCCGCTGCTGGCTCCTTCATCCCCCCGATCGTACCCACACTTCCCAACAACGCGGTCGTTGGTATCTGGTTTGGTAGCAATGCTGCTACGCTTACCCTCACCGGTAATACGGGAGGATGTGTAAACGGTCTAGGCAATTCAGTGTTTGGCCAGGTGGGAATGGTATTTTCTTGGTGTTAGCTTTGTTCGAAGTCATCTCGTGTAGTTCGCACACTGTAACGGCCAAGCGTGGTTCAATGCCGCAAAGACTGCTGTAACTAGTGGTCTTACCAAGGTTCCAGGGCCTGGCACTGGGTCGGGTGGGCAAGCATGTCCCACTACCCACGATTTCCGCATCGTTGATCAGGCATGTGGTCCCTTTCTCCTTGCGAAGGCTTCGTTTAACCACCACATTCTAGGATCAATCAGACAATGTAGTCACATCGTACCTTCTCGTGGGCAATAACACCCTTGGTCAGAATACTCCAGCCAATGCCAATGCCAACCCCAATGCTGCAGTGTTGTCAAACGGTGAAGCTCGAGCGTGTAGAACGTCGGTGGATAATGTCACTGATGCAACTCTCATACCAGCTTCTGACAACTTGCTCCTTACTCAATCCATCGATCCCGCACTCGGTTGCACTTCTTATCAAAATCCCTGTACCACTTGCCCGGCGGGGAAGGGCTCTGCACTTGCGACCGATGTTTGTAACGTTTCTCACCAGCGCGGACGTTTAAACTAACGTTTTGGAATGGAGGAACTACAAGCTAACTTCTTCCCGCCCGCCAGTGGGCCCGCGTTGGTGCCACTGAATGACCCGATGGTACTCGTCAACGGACAACAGTCGCTTCAAAAAGTAAACCTTTACCGTGACGGTACTGGACAGCCACAGGCAGACAACAACAATGCGTCGGGTACGACCTATTGGTATGTGAATACGTAGCATCGAACTTCCTGGCAGTTTGATCGACCGATCGTGCAGTCAACAGTTCGCTCAATCCGGCATTTTTATCAATGACAATCAGGGTCTGTTCGCAAATACCGCATCGCCCGCTGCCAACGCGGCGAACAACTTGTTCACTTTCCTAGCCATGAGGTTCTCTAACGGTTTTGGACCAGCTCCTGGTGTGTACTTGCTTTACCCCTTCGCCGCGTCTGGCCACGTATCTGATGCGAAGTGTAGGTCTCGGTTGCACGGGATTATTGAATGTTATGAATCCGGTCACGCTCACCACAGACGGGAATGGTGTCGTTACAGCCGCGACCATCAACACCCAAGCATTGCAGGGGATCCTGGGTGGGGTAGGTTGCTTTGTGATGTCATTTGTACAGACCGACTGACGTACGCGTTTGTAATCCATAGAACAATACCAACGCAGTCGCGACATCGCCTGCCTCCGTTTCAGCATCCACGACCATATCTTCTGGTTCTGCTGGAGCGACAAGTCCTGCGAGCGCTACAAGTGCAACCGGCGTGCTGTTGCATCTTACATCGGCCACGGGCTCGACCCCATCTGCCGCACCGTCTGACACGGCGGGAAATGCCGCGAATAGCGTCGTTGCTACTTCAAGTGCCGCTGCTAGTACCTCTGCTTCCACTCCGCTGGTCCCGACTGCAAGTACGATCCCTACGTGCGCGGGTACTGCTGCTGTCACAGTTACCGTCACGCCGACAGGTTGTCCCACGCCGGTATGTCTGGTATCCGTCTCCAAATCTATTCGTTTTTACTGACGGAGTCTGCAGACTGGGGTGAGTCGATGGTCGTAAACGCACTCGCCTGTTTACTGATATCTGAGACGTTGCAGGCACCATCCGCTTCGCCTACCAATACTGGTGGGTGGCAGGGTGGGCGGAACAGGTGGAACTATGGTGGACATGACAGGAAGAGATCCATTCCCATGATTGCGTATCGGCTGCGCCAAAAGAACCGCATTGCGTCGTCGTCCCATTGAGTGTGTTTTATGTCGTGATACTGGGACGCCTGGAGTGTCCCAGATCACCTTGATTCGTTTCTGAATGTCTTTTATCTGGTTGCATTTGATTTCGGGATTCCTTCCGACGCATTTCTGGGAAGCGCGTGTTTTCATATTCCGTAGGAAATGTATACTCTACAGCCCGCACCCATTTTCAAAAGAGACGGCGTTGTCGAGCATTAACGAAAATAGCCAACTTGCGAGAAGTTTGTTACATTAATATTAATATTGTTGGTGTCACTGAGCAAGCTCCAAATGTTGTTGGTGGCTTCCAGCCCGGCTATTCCCGAGCTACTGTAGAGTTTTGAGGTGCCGAGTGTCGGCATGAAACCTTGATGTCAGCTACAAGCGCTGTCCATATCATCACGTCGTTCGCAATCACCTGGTAAGACCAATGGCAAAAGACAAAAGTACGTCCGTACAACACATCCCACAAGTACTCTCAATCATAGATTCGCGGCAGTCGGTGTCACTGGAAAGAAGTTCCGCCTCACGCTCGGTCTCCCTGTCGGTGCCGTGCTCAACTGCGCCGACAACAGCGGCGCCAAATCGCTCTTCTTGATCGAGCCATACGGGTTCGGTGCTCGTCTCAACAGATTGCCAGATGCAGGTGTTGGCGACATGGTGGTCGCCTCCGTGAAGAAGGGAAAGCCCGAGCTGAGAAAGAAGAGTGAGCGTTCCCCGTTCCCCCACACGCGCACGATAGCACGGGGACTTTTGGGCAGATTCTGATCGCATTGTTTCTTCCAGCCATGCCTGTCGTCGTCGTCCGCCAGCGCAAGTCCTGGCGGCGGAGAGACGGTGTTTTCCTCTACTTCGAGGTTTGTCTCTCGTCTATCAGGTGCTACTGTGTCTTGGCTCAACTGGTACCGCTGCAGGACAACGCCGGCGTCATCGTCAACAACAAGGGTGACATGAAGGGCTCCGTCATCGTTGGCCCTGTAGCAAAAGAATGTGTATGTGTCTAGTCTCGTTGTTCGAGTAAAGCTCTCTCATTCACATTGATAGGCCGATCTCTGGCCTCGTATCGCAGCAAAAGCTGGCACGGTCGTATGATTGTCGCCTATTGGTTTTTTGTGGTCATGCTTACATTCACATATCTTTCCTTTCCCATTATCATCCTGTTTTACATAGCTGGCCATGTTATGCTATGATTATGACCACAACATGTGCTCCGCAAAGGAAACATATCTGACACATTGACCTGTTTCCAGAACCGTGTCCCAACGCCTTCAATGCCTCGGCAGCTAACGTATTGATCGTAGGCCCAACTCATGACCTGGAATATGCGATTATGAGCCTTTTTCACGTCCCATCGGGTCCCCCGAAATCCCACATTTTGATGGACGCATCGCGTACTGACGGCTGGGGACACTTCTTCATTTTCCTCACTGTAACGGCGTTTTCTCTCGATTCGTCACCCGAGTCAGAGTCTGATTCGGAATCTGCCACGATGCTTGACTCGACGGTTAAGTCATCGAAATGTCGTGAGCCTGAAATCGATAGTAGTCGTGCCTCGAGTGGATGGAACGCGACTGCGCCGACGGAGTCTGTAAGAAACCCCGATGGTGAGTATCGAAGGAAACCTCTGAGAGCGGACCATCAACCGACCGCCGTGTGCCTCATACACCAGCGTAGGGGTCTGTCTTGTCGCTATCCCAACCTGTGCCTCGTTCGTTTCGCTGTCCCCGGTCTCTAAATCGTATATCGCAATCTCTCCGACCTGTAACGACCAAGTGGGCGGACCACACACGAGCACAACCTAGCGGGCATACCTGGTTTCCGGAGACCAACCACTTCCCGGTACATTCGACATCGAACCGCAGCTTCTGATTTGTGAGGTTCCGGTTTCCAGATTCGCTTGATCCAACTCTGGAGAAACAATAGAGGGGTAGGGACGTGTCCCCTCGAAGGTCCCAGCTCCATACTCTATCGCTTCGCCTGAAGGCAGCATACAGAATGTGAGGCCGCGTGGGATTGAATAACAACTAGAGACGGTGGATGTGAGATACCGAGACTCCAACACGAAGCAGCCAGTGCTCACCTGGGTTACCCCTCCTTTCTCCCACTCTGCCACACCGCCAATCGACAAGAAAGACTCTGGCGCCGATTCATTGAACAACGCAATGTTATCGGACGCGTCTGAAGCTGGAGTGAGACTTCCGGCCGCATAATATTCCGGCGAGTGAGAGAACGCCAGCGTGGAGATAATCCCTTTCGTGAAACGGGGGGATCGGCCAGAACAGGATTTGCATCACATACAATCCAGTCAACGACGAGTCGCTCACCTTTCAATCCGTCCTTGCTTTTCTTTGAAGGCGTGGTCGGTAATCGCTCGCCTTCGCCTGGTCTTTGTATGTCGAACACCTCGACTGCATCTTCAAAACCACAGTACAACCTGGGGAAGTCGGTGAGATTGTTTCAAACCCGACGCCCGCGCGAACGTTGATGTGAGAATGTCTTTCGCCGATGCAAGGACAAAATACAGTCGCGTACCTCCCACCAGAGAGGTTGAAAGCCAAGCTATGTGGTGCAATGTATCGTTCGCGGTGATCAACAATAGGGTACGACGCGCGGAGCTGAGGTCGATGTCAGTTCAGAAACGATGACCGTGACTGCTTCAGGTGGGGTTGTTGGGATCGCACCCTACCGTCCTTCCCGTCTAGAAGTTTGACAGGACAGTCCCTGATGGAGGCGACGAAGCAAAAAGCGGGCAGACTGTGTTGCGACGCGCTCGGGTACCAAGTGAAGTCGACGATCGGCGCTGGTTGCGGAAACGTCTTGGCGTGCACTAGGTAGGACGGAGGAGACAAAGCTAGGATAGCCGGCGACGAACATGAGATGTCGAACGGACAGCGATCGTATCCCGACAATACTCACAACTTCCACTCTCACCACATCTGTCGACACGCCGTCAGGCCATCTCAGACTCAGATCGGATGAGAAAAGGTACGCACGTTGTGAACATCTGGAATGTCCTATTCTCGCACTGGACCAGCAGACTGGAACCGTCCCCACACCTTCATCAAGGGAGAGCCGCGTCAGTGGGACGCACATGTAAATCTTGGAGAGGGTCACCATTTCGCTATCCGAGGAAAGTTGTCCGGAATATTAGAATCATTCTCAAGTGTTGTAAGCGACAACAGCGATGGGATCGTGCTGGTGACCCGATACGACGGTGGATTCCATGTTGAATCTTCGGTTTGTTGACTTGAACGGGATAGATCTGTATCCATGTCTCGGAAAGGGATGCAAAATGGCTGCGATCGTATGTACTAATCGGCGCATCGTGATCGCTGGTTTGCCCTTTACGTAGTATAATGTGAAGATAAAATTGTTAGTCGGAAAGTGCAAATTAACGAAGTTCTAAGACGACTCCGCTGCTACTAATGTAACAGTTTATGGGGCAGCTTGCAAGACGAAATTTCAGGCGAACCTTGCCCAACACCACCGACACCATCTTGACAAGCCACCATCACAACCATGTACATCACTGTTCTCGACCTACCGACTTCCTCAGATACACACTGCTGTCCGCGCTGAATCCAAAGGTAGCCCCGTCAAGACGTAGCACATTCCTGCTCACACCCGGATCACCAACTCAACCCACACGTTCACCATCCACGTCCCACCACTGATCTATGTTGGTGCTGTATTGTTCGACAAGTTTCGATAGCTCAAGTGGATAGCTCCATGCGCACTCAATTTGGGGGAGCAATGGCATTCTATGGGTGTACGCCCTTTCCTTCGATCGTGGTTGCAGTTCAACTGACCAAGTGCGTCCCCCTTGCTTTCATGCAGTGCCGTGAGCGCGCGCACATTGTCCAGATGGGCCCACATGCATGGGTCCACCATTCCTTGTACAGGTAGGCAAGAAGTAATCAACCTGACACTCTCGTGCGGGAGGCGATGTGCCAATGCGGTCTATTATGTTCTGGTCTTATATACTTTTGATCGCGTTCGAGATTACCGCCACTGTGTTTGTAGTCGAGATACTTATGGAAGTATGTTCGAAGATTCCCGATCAGTCCACCCCGCTGACCTCTGGCTCTTGGAATACTGCACAGGGGGACCTTATTGAGCCGGATGAAGGGATCTGACAAGAGTGTAGGGATTACAGGAAGAAAGTCCCCGCAAGAATCATGCCGTTCATTCAGTAAACAAGGTCACTGCCTTTGCGTTGGATTCACGATTCCCCGGTTGCTAAAGCATCACTGATTGCTGTCAGTTAGCTCTGACCGTGCACCACGTTCTTGCCATGAGATATTCATAACTGCATTCGATTGAAAGAACACACTGCATTTAGGTCTATTTGATTCCTTTCCTGGTAAGTGCGAAATCTTCACAAAGAATTACTGTTGAATTTGCCGTAAACACGACAAAGTGCGCCAACGCGTCTGGCAGGTCTGCCATTTTTCTGGGCCAGTGAGCACTCCACGTTCTGCCCAATGCCTGGACCTGAAGGGAGTATGCACACTTCCGTAGTACTCGTGAGCCCGGTTCGGAGTTTCACTTTGAACAGAACCCTACAGGACACCAGTGGATGCCTTCAGAGTCTCGGTCACAAGTCGGACATCGGCTGATCGACACAAAGCCCAATATCAGCGTAAGCAAACTAGACAAGCATCGGAGGATGTCAATAACCACCCACTTGTCCACTTACGTGTGTTCGTCACGGTTCTCTAGCGTTCTCCACACTTATAATCGTTGTAGCCTGGCTGTCAGTACCATGAACAACGTTTCCGCATCCTCCACTCTCCTTCCATCCCCAATCAAGAGCGTTCTCGGTCAAGGAGCCAGCAGGAACCCCAAGGGGTGCCGTAGGTTAAGAACGGAGTCCGAGATATCGTCACCAAAAAGTGCGCTTCCATAACATTGTGTACATGGTAATACCTAGGAAGTGTAAGCTTAGAACCCCCCTGTAAATGTGTCCCGGACAGTACACTGGGCTCTGGAGCCCTGGCTCGAGGTTCCCGTTTCAAATGCCTTGTTTCTATCAGGTTGTCATCGGTACCATTTCAGAGATTTCTGTCGGAAATTTAATATTTACATTCCGAGCTGATTGCAATCATTGGGCCCGAGTGTTAGGCGAAATCGAGAGCAAACAAACAACAAACCCGAAGGCTCGTCGTCGAGTGTGAGGGAAGGCGGAGGGATTGATCAGTTGATTATCAAGCACAAAATGAACTTGATATTTTGACTAGCGAAACACAGAGCTAACTACCTACTATTTATACTCTACCGTTTCATGCACAGACTTGGACCATCTGGATATACTAGGGTAAGGGTGAGGGGAGTGCTAAGGGTACAGTATGATGTCAGAGGTACAGTAGAGGGTTTGCGCGTTAGGGTTAAATGATGGTATAGGGTCAATCAGAGATCAGGGAAAGGGTAAAGATCGTGAGAATGAACGAGCGTGAGGGTTCCATCTAGGAATCTAACATTGTCCTCCTTCTAAGATGAAGCATCCCTGCAAGTCAGGAACTCGAAGCACGAGGAGTGGAAGCGGTTGTACCCTTTTCGGAACTCTAAGAATTCTGGGTCGAGGAACATCGCTGAGGGGACTGGCAGCGGTACATTGTCATCAGCAAACCCACTCTTAGCTAGACAGCATTGGCTAGACTAGGACAGACTGGGACAGACTGGACAGGCTAGACAGACCCTCTAGCTTCTCTAGTAAGGTTCCCAACTGGCTAGAACTAGTCCAG
>JBBPMU010000281.1:0-32386 GCA_038090475.1 Wakefieldia striispora | reverse complement strand
AACTTATCTCTATATGAAATACTGTTATCTGCCAATGGATAAGTAATCCGCTATCATATGAAATAAGAAGACATGATAGTGGAAAAGGGTGTTTGTCAGGATGTTCTAGGGTTGCACCCTTCATATCATATTTGATATGAGTCTAGAACATTGGAATCAATCTAAAGATTGTTCCATCTGAGAAACAGTAGATCTGATCAAAGATCGATCTAAGATCAGGGTATTTAGAGATGAAGATCTGAATGATGAAATACCACTGATCTCGACACTTCATGCCTGTGATCGTCTCATCCAGTACAACTCAGTTGTGCCCCGTGACGAGGTAACAATAGGGGATAGGGGTATGTGGTGTTACTACAAAATTTACCACACTTAGACACCCTCTTAGACTTGTCAATGTATGTGGACCAGGACCAGCTTGACTCCTTTATGCATGAATATTGCTTGTCGTCCAACAAGGAACAGTTTCTGGAAGGAAGGCGTAGAGAGTACCAAATCATATCCAAGGTCTAATTGATAGTCCCCTTCTTGACTGGATTATCTGACTAGCTCGGCAGCACGCGCATGAATGCGCAGTGTGGCAGCAACAACAAGGACGGGTAAGGAGATTTGACTTGGAAATACTCCGGAAGGAGCGCCAAAAAAGGTTAGACTTTCCCCTCAAATAACCGAAGTCTTGATTCAGTACGTTGTGTAGCATCTTTGAACGTCTTGAGCAACATGGGTATGGTCCTGAGATCGCGTATTTTAAGCAAACTATCATCCAAAATTCCTACAAATCCGTTTTCAAGCCACGCAAAAGTTTGACGGATAGCGGTCAGTTTCCCTGACGGTGTTAAACCGGAAAATAAAGGCTGATCCTTTGGGTAGAATGGGAGCAAATGTGGCCTAAGTGGGTTGATATTATGAATGATTACCGGTTGCAACGATTGGATGCAACCTGTTATCTCGCACGTCGAAAGTTATTGGTATCCGGATACGACAGATACGTAATGGGGGGCCGGGCACCTGACACGCCAGTATTTGACCTGCTCCCACATGTGGCTGACCTCGCTTCTTTCCCTCTCTTTGAAAATGTCATCAAGGCACCTGAAGAGACTCAGATGGACAATGAGCCATTTGCATCTGCATTTGCACAGTTGCCTGTATTGCTCGGGGACTGGAAGAAGCAATTAGACTTCGGACTTGCAGAGTTGATCAAGCTCCCTCCCCACTTGACTTCGCAAGATACTTCCCACCATCTTATGGAATCGAGCAGCACATCAAGTGAAGAATCGTACCCGAAGGATTTAGCCAAGCTACATATAGCTTGCGCTCTGTTCAGATCAGGCGGCAGGGATCTTTTTACGTATCCCGACGTACTTTTGGCTTCAATGCGACATAGAAGCTATCCTCGCGAATATGCGGGCAACCGAACAGGTGTCACCATTCAAGAACGATTGAATATTTCATTTCTCGAAGAAGCACCCTACATTGTTTATGCATGCGGACTGGACCCAAACAAAGCCACAGCAGACGATATGGATCGCAGGAATGCTCGACTGAAGTGTCTGGCTTGCGAAAGCTCACGCATCATTATCATGGACTGGAGAGACGCAGTGAGCGTCTTCCTTCTAACAAGTAATTGTTCACAAACATGATGCTCATAATTGCAAATATGAATTAGATGCTGCACGCTTGTGCACTTCATAGGCCAAATGACAGGACCTTGCCGCCTCTGTTTGAATCTCCGCGTTGGCAAGTTATCAGCGATGACCACGTTGACGCAATTCGGGCAGTCGAAGAGTTGGCCAAGAGACAATCGCGAGATTATTTGCAGCAATGCCTAATATGTCGACCTCGTGTTGGGGATGGAATGCACGCAGGCCTTGGAGGTCACATGCAGGATCGGTGAGTGTGTGTCGTTGTGTTCGTCCATCCTTGGTTATGCTCATCGTGGCAAATCCTCCTACAGTCATGGGCTAGATGCGAGAGATCTCAAAGAAGGTGTCCATTATAAACGCCTAGGGTTAGAGGGCAACTTTTCGTCAAACAAGGTGGAGATGGTTGAGGAAGGGGGACGGGTGATATTTCGACGACCTCGATTTCGCTGACGGGTTGGAGTAAAATTCGACCTGGTTTGGGTGAGGAATGTCGCAAGGCGAGACTCGTGGATCAGTACATACAGGTCTACTACACCGTTTTTTTCTCCCAGTTTCAAACATCACGATGTTGTTTCTGTTTCGTCGAGTCGCGTCCTTATCAAATCCTAAGCGGCAACGGCCAGCATGGCAGTGGCCGTCCTCTATGGTCCCTTCATGCTGGGCATGGGCGTTCGTCCTATCATCGTCTTGAGTCACTGCACTCTCCCAAACTCCTGGGAGTGATCGAATATATAAAGTTGGCGGTGACGAGATCTTCTCTGCAAACGTGTAAGTGGTCCAGACTGCCCGCCACTTAGACTTTTCCGCCAAAGGCAATGATACTGAACGCTTGTGGCTCAGCGCCCCGGGGTATGTATGCTAGTCATAGGTATCCAGGTGAGCTATAGTGCTGCATAAATGGGCATATCCAAGGTTGAGCTCGATGCCCTGAGTAAAATCACATACGAGCGCAAAGCCCCTCTCTAAACACTGTATCTCTAGCCAAACTTGTGCCTGTCAGAAACTGGCCGGGTTGGGAGACGCCAATATTAATATATATCTGGTTAAACCTCCATGAAGTGAATACGTTATATTGGGTTAGATCGTAAAGGGAGTAGTACATATGTAGCAATGAATCGACAAACTTGAATCCGAGTCCATCACACGCGGTGAAATACAGCAAAGCACAACTACTCGTTATCACATACTTACTACATAATGGCACAGTAATCCATATGTACTTCGAATTCGGGGATGAACGGGAATCCGGCTGGCCAAGGTGCTGAATTTCAGAAGTGTCGGGGTATCAACGGAGACGAGGACCCCTTCCGTATATCATTCTTCTCTTCAGGCATCTCTCCTCCAGCACGTGCCAGTGAGCCAAGTGGCGACTACAGAAAGAAGGGCATGCGGGGTCAATGTTCCTCGACGAGTCTCGAGAGACTCGAGACGTTGTTTACAGCAGGTGTATTTTCCTGTGCCGTTCGAAGTACTAGAGGTCCAACGGGAAGAGAGAATTCCAGAGATTGGTGTTGAAGCCAGCGAGGATTCTGAGCAGGAAATCCAAGATTCGCCGTGAGCGAGACAAGGTTACGATTGGACGGAGGTACTCACGTGTGACACGGGCCTGGGGCTACCTGGCCAATGATGTTCATCGGGATCTAATTCCTTTCCAGACGACTCTGGGATGCAGCTGTAGCTCAGTCGATGCCTCAACATGGGTTCCAAGTCGAGGTAGGGTTGAGGCCTCGGCTGCAAGGGGTCATAACTCGGACTGGGAGGTGGAGGTGGAGGCAAAGGAGGATCGATGTCGCCGTAGGTGGTGAGAGTATGATCATCTACTGCTTCTCCGCATTGTGGTATGAGCGAGTCCGAAAAAGTGTCACTAGAGTCCGACTCAATGATGACATGGATGGATGGGAAGTCGGCATGCGATGTAGGTGGTGAAAATAGCAGGCCAAGCTGGTGGCGATGTGAGGTTCTGGTAGTTATGTGCGTCGGTTGGACATCTGCGAATCCGAGCGTTCTCTTGGGAGCTGGGGTATCCTGTTCAATACCGGAGCGAACGACATTTTAGTGGCTCAGAATAGAGGCAAGGTTTATAACACCTACAGGCAGCGCTTGGTTCACAGAAATAAATGCTTTCCCAGTAGACATGATGATAGTAGAAATGGTGGTAGATCAATCCGAACGTTCAGACTTTTATACCCACAACTGTTGTGGACGCTGACCCCGTTGTGCGGCTGCTATTGTCCACACTGGGTGGACATGTGCATCCCCACTCTTTAGGACGACTGCTCTGACAGGGGCGGAGCGGACCACAGTGGACCTGACAACCCTAGTTTGGCTATGCTCCGCCGCTGTGTGTTCACACAGGGAGGTTAGTGACACCACGATGCTACGGCGGTGTCCGACACTGGTTCTGGTGTGGCCCGACTCAAACAATATTCATGACTCGGAAATGGGAGAACTTGCCAACGCGTAATCCGGTCCCGGCTTCGAAAGTGTTCCTGGAATACGTCCAACATCGACACTTGGTGGGTGAGCACTGTTCCCTTCATTCATGATGAAAGACGGACCCATGTTTGGCAGAACGTGATGCAACCTCGCTGACAAGACGAGACCAAGACAAGAGGCTGAAACATTTATGTAAACCCAGAACAGTTCCGCGTCATCAATCAGTTGTTCAAGTCAGCGACAGTCTCGTTGCTGAGCGGATCGGTATCTGGAATGTGTAAGAGTCTGTCTCCGACTTCGCTGTGCCTAGGCCCGAAGGATACGGCATCCGCTTAGTCTTAGCAATATGGCGATGCAACTCCCAAAGACACACTTGATGTCCTACGAAAATACATGGGGGGCACCCCATGATCTTCGGTTTTTATACTGAGCCTGTTCGTTCGTTGTGCAGTCAGAGATTGAAAGAACAGACCACTCGATTTAAGTCCATCGAAGTCAAGACAAGAGGTCAAGGTAACGACGCAACAGAAGCATACCTACGAAAAACACATACCCTACAGACCCAAATCTCTCAATACTCGACAGCATCTTCATCATCAGCCCGCATACCGCCCGATTCATCTTTCCGGTCTGACTCCGCGGACTCTGGTTCGAGCTTTGGTTCTTCATCCACTTCCATGTCGGCATCCCGGTGTGGTGCGAGATCACGCCTGAATTCCACGGACTCTTCGGCCATTTCCTTGTCCTCGCCCTCCGCTTTCGAGGTTTCTTCGCGCTCCTTTTTGCGACGAGCTTCCTCTTGGCCAACACGTTGTCGGAGTTGCTTGATTTCTTCGATACCAGCGCTGCGTTCGTCACGGAATGCTTCCCACTCTCTCTCAACTGCTCCCGCGACCTGTCGGAGGCAGTAAGTATCATATATAGTAAGCACGCATCAAAACAGAGAAGCAACGATCCCCGAAAGAAGTGTTCCAGGCAACGCACCTCTGCCTTTCGCCGTGCAAGAAATGCCTCTTGGGCAGGTGTTAGGACAGCTGGAAGGTAGTAGAGGGGTGGCGGATGAGAACGTGAAGGGGGGAGCAGTGGGTTTGCTGATGGAGGTGGAGTTGCGTCGAGTGATGGTATGATATCGGATGTCAACAAAAAATTGCTCAATAGGGGGAGTCGTACGCGTCGAAGTTTGTACTAGTAGAGCGATTGGAATACGTCAACACGCCAACACCGACAAAAGCAAAACATGGTACGTACGATGGAGTCTTTGAGCTGAAGCTCTTCTTCTTTCCTGTTGGCGGAGGTTTTGTCCTTCTTGGCTTCTTCTGCTTGCCTGACAGAGTCAGTCTCTTTCCGTAGCTTATTTTGTAGTCTCTGCTCAATTAGCTGTCGTTTTTTTGCCTAAGGAGCCAGCGGTCAGCAGAATTTCGAGTGAGTCAAGGAGAAGAGACGAACGGCTTCACTCGCGTTCCTCTCCTTGTCCTCGATCTTGGCCTTGTTCAACGTGCCGAGTACAATACCAAACATGCTTTTACCGCGTTTGCGTTCACCGGGTAGGACGGTGAGGTCAATCTTGGGTCGTCTCTTGTTAGTGGTGGCCATCGCTGCTGGTGCTGTTGGGGGTTCGTGCATCTTGGCATCCTGAACGTCAGCCTGGACTTCCTGTGGAGATCTACGAACGAGTCAGTGGGTAAAAATGTATATTCATGGGTGGTGGTTGGAAGAACGAACCCTTCTGTAGACATTTGGGCTTTTATCTCCCTGTTGGGTTTGTTCGCAACGTGAGTCCAAAGGCAAGAAGGGTATTGGATTACGTAACAGATGTTCGGTAATTAGAGGCACTGCCACAACCACTCTCGCCCCGTTCAAGGATGCCTCCAAAGCCTACCAGTGCTACGAAGCCCACCCCAGGCGAAAGCCAGCCGAGGAAAAAAAAGCCAGCTCCACTTGATGAACGGCTCAAACGGCTGTTTTCATCGTTGTGTGCCCAAATCGAGGGGGGTTATTTCACCAATGCGATCAAGACATGTAATAAGAGCAAGTGGTTCCACTTCATTTCCATCCGGGAGTCACTGACACATGTTACGCGGTCCAGTCCTTCGTTTTCACCCTGCGGATAAGGATGCGCTCCAGGCCAAATTGTTTCTGCTTCTTCAGACAGAACAGTATGAGGCTGCACTGTCTCTCATAGCCGACTCCACAGGTGGAGATGGCCCTGATTGCACATTTGAGGAGGCATATGCCACGTATCGCCTCCATAGAGAGGAGGAG
Source organism: Wakefieldia striispora (assembly GCA_038090475.1). NCBI lineage: Eukaryota > Fungi > Basidiomycota > Agaricomycetes > Agaricales > Hymenogastraceae > Wakefieldia > Wakefieldia striispora. Next base: position 26,045 of record JBBPMU010000281.1, on the reverse strand, counting down.
GCTACCGCAGCTTTGTGCAAAATCAAAAGATCAGAGAAAGATCACCGCGGCGTGCTTCATCTCGAGGCGCAGTTGGTATGTATGAATCGCATTTTACCGACTTCTTCATAAGAGATCGACATCGTGTGGCTTGCTGTGGACAGAGTTATCGCCAATGTCAATACCAGCCCAGTCTTGAACTCTACAACGAGCTACTCGCAACCGCTGATCCTGTGCGTTCTCGCACCGCCTACTATATACTTCGCAAGTCACTCATATTCCTCCTAGCGCTCGGAAGAATACTCTGACATCCTCACAAACCTCACGGCTTCACAGAAGCACCTCGACTTTATCAACACAGGTTTCTTGCATGTTCTTGACATCCTACCCTCTTCCATCGTTTCCACGATCGAGACGTCCCCACCGCCATCCGTCCACCCCACTGTTCACCTGGAATCTACCAGTGCCACGCAGACTCAAGAGAGCCCTGATGACTCTGCTATCGCCCAAAGGGTGAAGAAGGTGCGGACGAAACGTGTGCCAAAGGGAGTGATCCCGGGAGTCACTCCCCTGCCTGACCCGGAACGGTGGTTAAAGAAGAGTGAGAGGACGTCGTTTGGGCAAGCCGGTAGGAAACGGAGAGGTGCGGGAGGTGCGACGCAGGGTGTAATTCTGGAGAACACTTCCACGCAGAGTCATGGTGGAAAATCGACGGGTGGAGGGACGTCGCACACTAAGGGCAAGAAAAGGAAGTAAATTAGATCAACATGTAAGACGGGTTCCTTGACTTTGATCTCCAATGCACCGTTAATGATTTTTTTTGCCCCACGCATCTGTTGGGATTGCGCTCTTGCGCCGCAAGACGCTCGTTCCGTTACCTAATTCAAATGTGCCGTACCCCGTCCTGCATACCACGTGTCCGTTCAGTTGTTTTACCCTTGAGTTGTCCTACACTGCCCATCGCAGGCCTTGGGTGAAGCAATGCGGTGATCTCAGGATTCGAAGTTCTCCCTTGTCAAAACGGTATTTTGATATAGAATAGAGAACTGTGTCGACTTCCTCCCTAGAAAAGTGGATCGAATTGCCCGTCCAGCGCGTGTTGGAAATGAGGCCGCTTCATTACAATCACTCCTCCTCGGCCTCAGCCCTTTATTAAAAGTAATCCTTGAGGCACGTGGTCACCGAATATGCATACAGCTGACACTTGTCGTGCGGGGTGCGACCCAAATGCCACTGACCATCCCCCACTAGGTCTTGCTAGAATAATACGCGATCAGTCGAGTTGACATTGGCGTCATACCAACGCGAGAAGTATGGCGTCCATTCCAGAAGTCTGTTCTCGACACTTGCATGCATCTCAGACTCGTGACCGGACCTTGAGTATTGCGTTCATTCCGGTTCGCCTGTGCAGTAGCAATGCGAGTCCCTTTGGAAGAAAGCGGCCTCGCGTCTTCCTGGCTTCAGGTCTCAATGTGACACACCCACCCTGATGTTATTCGGCACTGGGCCATGCGCTGTGCACGCGCTGTCCGCAACTCAAGCATACTATAAGACCCTCGATGCAAACGTCTTTATCCTCCACTAGCATCTTGGTTTCTACTTCACTCCCAACAACCCTTCGAACGAAGTAACAGTTATGACTGACGTTCTCGGTGTTCTCGTTATTGCCCGTAACGGTGACCGGTATGAATTCTACCAAAACCCCAACAACTACCAGACCGCCTGGACCGAGAGTACTCCTCTTGGCGCGGTAAGCATGACCCCCGGTCTCCATTTTGACATATCCTCACGATTTTATTCCAACCCTCGTAGTCCCAATCCCACCAGCTCGGGGCGTTCCTTCGCTCGGTCTACTTGACTGGCTCTTCGCCTTCCTGCATCGAGGACATGAGCCGCGAGCTCGTTGACAACCACGAGCTCCATGTCCACGCCAAGGCCGGCGGTGAGGGTCCTGTGATCTTCGACTCCGCCATTGCCCTCCTCCAGGGTCTTTACCCTCCCAACACGGCCAACAAGATCACTCTTGCTAACGACACTACCGTCGTTGCTCCCCTCGGCGGATACCAGTACATCCCCATCGAAACTGTCGAACCTGCCAACGACCGCTCCCTCGAGCCCTGGGTTGGTTGCCCGGTATGTTCCGCCACGCTTCCTGCCACGATGTTGGCGAACGTGAACTGATCCGTTATCACATTTTAATAGGCTTTCGAGCAGCACATCGCTAGTGTATACTCGTCCTCTGAGTTCAAGGCCGTCGCAAAGGGTGCGCAACCATTCTTCGGTGCTGTTCGTGACTACGTCTTTGGCCGCCCTACAACCTTGGAAAATGCCTGGAACATCTTCGACTACGTTAACACCCAGCTTATCCACAATCAGTCTTACGCCCACCGCCTTCCTCCCACTCTCATCGAACAGGCTCGTGGCTTTGCAAACTACCACGAGAATGCCATCTTCGGTTCAAAAGACGTTAGCGGTATTGGTAACCGTACGTCGGTCCTCATGTGATGCCGTACGACATTGGGACTGATCACTGCTGGCGTTTAGTGGCCGGTCGTACTATCCTTCACTCGATCATTAAGTCGCTCGAACGCCTCGCTTTCAACGGCGACCCTCTCCAATTCCACATGATCGAGACCTCGTACCACCCCTTCATTTCCCTCTTCCACATGCTCGAGATCACTAAGCAACACCCTGAAATTGCCGCCATCCGTAAGTCCATTGTATACACGGAACCTGAGCACCGCAAATACTGAAACGCGACGTCCACTCAGCCAACTTTGCCTCTGCCCTCGCCTTTGAGCTTCGCCGTGGACCTCCCCCTGAGGACCGTGACTTTGTCAGGATCAAGTTCAAGAACGGCACCAGCGACAACTTCCAGACCTACCACGCATTCGGCCACAGGGCAGACATCCCAGTCACTGAGTTCATCTACAGGCTCGAGGTGGGTTCACGTGTTACCGTTCTCCCGCACGCCTTTGCGCTTATTGACATCACCTCGCCTCATAGAACTATGCCATCACCTCTAACAAGCAGTGGGCCGCTACCTGCAGTGTTGGCTACCACGACCCCTACCCATTCGCCCAAATCGGTTCTCAACAAGGTGCTACGTCGACCGTCTTTGCTGCTTGCGCTGCTATCCTCTTCGTCGGTGCTTTTGCGCTTGCCAAGTATATCAAGCGTTCCCGTGCCAAGAAGCAGTACATCCAGCTCCCTGACGACGAGGTGAGTTTACGTTTCGATCGCGAAAGGAAGGACCGGGAGTGTAAACACCCTGATTGATCCCTGCTTCACCCACACAGGCTCGTGTGGCCACACAGCCCATGACCGAGAAGGCTTGCCGCCCCCTTTAAGGGCTTAGACTCGCGGGAGTGGGTCGTGTGATGTCCTTTACCCTGGCCATTTCTTGTTCATGTCTCGGCTTACTTGCATTGATTCCCATGGATTTTATTCTGCTGTCTTGTCTCATTTTTCTTGTCTGTCTATTGCATGTGTCCGTAGATCATTCAATAGGGACTGGTACCCTCCTATGCGGTCGCGCCTGGTACACGTTGCCCGAGAAGCTCGTCTATCTCCAGCCCTGCTCGCCAGTGAACCCTTGAGTACCCACATTTCCTGATTCAGATATCCAACTGTCTTATCACTTTGATCATGGATCCTGCTTCGTAGAAAGACGTCAAACGATGTCCTCGATACATACGGCAGTGGGAATGAGTCCAGGCTCTCAACGTTCAACCTATCCAACCGGCGTCGAATCCACACGTGCATCTTGACCTTCCACCGATCTCCAAATTCCGTCGACGGATCCACTCGCTATGGTGTATCATCTCCATTGTACTGGGTATGAACAGACCGAAACGACCCGTAGGGGGCTGTTGATACACTCAAGGTTGTGGTCATTGGAAGCGCTTCGAGCGGCCCAGCCTTGTGAGCGAGATGAGCGTGATCAAAGGCTGGTTTCGATGTATCACAATTGTGAGTTGTGGTGATGGTTCAGGAGATCTTACCTCCCGACTTGTCCCGAGTTTCCGTGTTTTCGTGAGTCGTGATAATATGAAATCGTTTGGTGCTTAGACACTGCGGCTCAATGGTCTAGTCGCATGATACGTGCTTCGGGTGCTACCCCACCATTGAGATGGTGAAGATGTACGTGACCCGGGTTCAATTCCCGGTTGAGCCCTCTTTTTTCTTGTTGCCACATCCGTCGGGCAACTTACAGCGACATGCCTTATTGCGGCGCACAAACGAGCTCACACTTTTTCAACCTATTCCCTGCCTTGACCACGACTGTCTTCTGCGCTCAGCCATTTTCATCCAAGTCATATGGAATACGATGTTCTGGCGGGGTACATGCCCTCGTTCGTCGAGCACCTCAAGGACACTCGCGTGCGTCTGGGTTTAGGGACGGGCTCGGTGAGTGAGGCCCCTGACGCTGTCGAGGAGGTTCCCGATGCACGCTTTCTCTCTGATTGGACATCCACCGAGCACAACACGTTTTTCCGTGCGCTTTCGGTCTACTCCAGGTGGCGACCCGATCTCATTGCCGCCTGCATTCCGACCAAGACGGAATGGGAGGTGTGGATGTACTTGGAGGCGCTGGAGGAAGGCGCTGCGGCCTTGGCCACGCGGCGCGGCAGCGACGACGTCGACATGGAGGGGTCCAGTGACGCGTCTGCGTCGCATTCGGGGTCTGACACGGACGAAGGTGAGGGATGGTGCGAACCCGCACTTGAGGTCAGTCAGGCGTGGATCGACGTCGAGGAACGCATGGCTTCCTGGATCGTGCAGCAGGAGGGTCTCACGTCGGTTGGGGAGGAGGGCGTTGCGGATACGGAGGACGTCGACGGTGACTCACGCAAGCGAAAGCGCGGACGGCATCGTGGTACTGGAAAGGGACGTACCCGGGGATGGCGAGCGGTGTCTAGCGAGGATCGCTGTTCCCTGGCGTCTGATCACCGTTCCTCGTCGCCTGGGCCGCCATCGACGTCTGCACGTCACCTCTCCGTCTCACCCACGCGGAAGCGCGAGGCGCTGATGGGCTGTCTGGAGAGCGCATGTCTTCTAGTTCTGGATGGCATCTTAAGGGAAGGCGAGGACGTGACGAAGGAAAGGAGCAAAAGCCGAGAGGGCTCGGTTACGGGGACGGTTCTATCACAGCACGGAGATCAGGACGAACATCAGGCTCACAAGGTCGATGTGCGGCAGTTATCAGATCGGACGTCAGCGACTCAAGGGACAAGCAACGTCTCCATCGTCCCGCCTAACACGACGATCGACCCGGTATTATTGGCCTTATCTGGGGGTGCGGATCCCGTTGAACGTCGAGCCCCGAGTGAAAGTACATCGAGGGAAGATACGTCCTGCAGTTGTGCACCTGCTCATGTACCTAACCGGGACCTGTCCTCATTGCACAACACCATCTCTCAGCCAACATCACCCAAGGTTTCTTCTCAGCCTGGAGCGAGCGACATGTTTGTGTTCTCGCATGGCGACGCAGCACATGATAATCCTCAGAACATTGACCCGGGCTTGTCGATACTCTCCCCCCGTTCACGCCGTCGCATCCAGAAACGGCTTTATATGCGTCGAAAAAGAGCGATGCTTCGCGAAGAAGGTGTTGTAGACACGGGGATACAGAAACTGAAACCGGGAAAGAAGGCAAAGCTGGAGCATAGTGAGACGCCAGTCGTTTCGCTGTCCGTCCCTGGCTCCGAGGCACCATCTGACGACGAGGGGGACCCAGCAGAGAACGCGCGGAGGAAGAATAAAGGGGGGCTGACACTTCCGTATAAACTGAAAGCTCGGTTTGGCGAGTTGGGAGTCGATGCGGCATATCTTCGCAGCCGGGGCATGGATTTGCTCAACCTGGGTGCATTGGGAAAGCTGATGGGGTGGGTTGCGACTTGTGCCTGATTTGTGACTTACAGACCGCACTTAGATTACACTCTTCGCTCGAGCTTGGAGAGGAGGAGGCAGACATAGCGTCATCTATTGATGCCCAATTGATTCAGCATCTGCAAGCCGCGGTGGTATCGTTCGTGACGGCCGTCATACACAGGGCAATCGTTTGGAGGGAGAGGGAAATTAGGTTGAAGCAACGATGCCAGGCATGGAGACAGGGAGACCAAGTGCGTGCAAAGTTCGACCCGAAGCTACATGTCTAACTATCTATCATAGATCACCATCAGTGTGATCGAGCACGCCGTGGAAGCTGTCGGTGCACGCCATCGTAGCCATAAAGAGTATTTCAAGACGCTAGAAGTGTTTCATGGACTCTCAACCGAGCTCTCTAATCCCCCTGGAATTGAGGCCGAGGAGCCAAGCCCTGCTGATCCCGGCGTCGAAGCGACGGATTTGCCAGCCGTACTCTCACCTCACCGGGAAGGGTACCCGCCATTGATCCGGCCGCCAGCCACATGGAGCGTGGGTGCCTTGGCGTGCCTCAGCCGGACATATGAGCGGGAGGCGACACGAACGCGACGTGGGCCGAGTGCGGACCCCGACGAGGACGAACTGATGTCGGCCGAGACCGACGAGGAAGCACTAGCTACAGAGATGGAGGAGGAGGAGAAGGCGGACGAGTGGGAGATGAAAGAGGGAGAGAGACAAGAGAGGGGACTGTGGGAGTTGGTGAACAGATAAGATATAAAATTTAATTTAATAATTACGTTTAGTCAATCCAGGGTCCGTGCGTGGTGAAAGTGACGGAAGTAAATGGGTAAGGTAATGCATAGTTAACTGACGAAAGCTAGCCGATTTTGTATTGTTTTGTTTTTGTTTTTGTTTTTTTTTGCATTCAACAACTTGTCCAGCTTGACGAGTTTGAGTGGACCCGAGTGCTTGTTCTCGACGTGAGTGAGTTGGGTGTTTCGGATCGAGACAGACTGACTCTTGTTTGCAGGGCGTGTGGTCTCCGATCTCGTCAATCTTGGTCTTGTCGTTAACCCTTTACCAACTTTTACCTCTATCTATAAAGCACAGCAGTCTTCTCTACCTCTCGTACCCTCTGTCTGCTTTTTGTGCGTGTTTTTTCTTATTCGTCCCCCACCCACACTCGTTTGTCTCATCTCGAGAAGTGTTCGAAAAAGTTTGCTGAAAAATCGCACTTTTGACACTTCAATTCCTCTTTCTCGTTGCATATCTTCCCAGTCCAACATCCCACACGTTCCCTACCTATCCCACTACTTTCTGAGGTCATTCTTTCTCTAACTTTACTTGTTCTCTGTTTCATTATCATTCCTCGAACCTTCTTTCAACGACTTTCCGCCGTTGCCAATTCCCTCTCTCCATTCCCCTTCCCCCGCAATTGGATCTTCCCCCCTTCGACACAATGGATGACTCTCAAACAGCTTTCGCAAGTCACTATTCTTACGGTTTTGACCTCGACATGATGAAGGTCCGTTTCCTTAATCGGACTTCTTTCCGCCGCTGACCTTTCACAGAGGTCTATGGATTCCGTCGGTGGCCCAGATGCCAAAAAAGCTCGTTGGTCCCCTACTTCGTTCAATGGCGCCACCCCCTCCAATGGACTTGCCGCACCTGCCAATTCGGGTTCCAGTGTCTCAAACCGTGACGCGTTCGCCAACTATGGTTACGGTCCCCAAGCCTCGATTTCCCAGTCCTTCCAACCCAACTCTTCCCCCGCATTTACGGCCAATGCATTGTATTCCACACCCTCTCTCAGTATCAATACGGCCGTTAATGGTCAGGGCATGCAAATGGGCGCACAGATGAGTCCCCATACGGGTGCTGGTTTTGCCCAGCAACAACAACAGGCACAACAGGCTCAAGGAAATGGCGGCAGCCCTTACAGCGCCGGTGCATTCGGTTATGGGATGCTCGGCATGGGCCTGCCGAGCGTTGGGATGTTGGGTGGCTTCCCGTATTCCAGTCAGTCGGGCAGCTTTGGACAGGTGCGTACGCCCTCACGTTATTTAATGTGGCTCTGTCTCACATTTGCTTCGCCGACAGAATTTCTCTCAGCAACCACGTCTGCCGTCCTTGAACGTCAACATTCCACCTACCCCTGGGGCATACTCTCCTGCCGCTCTCTCCGCAGTTATCTCTGGCGCTCCTAACGCGACTGCACGTACTGTTTACATTGGAAATTTACCAGCCACTGCATCTGTCGACGAACTCCTTAACCTTGTTCATTTCGGACCACTTGAATCCATCCGAGTACTTCCGGAGAAGTCATGTGTATTCCTTTCATTCCTTGACGGTCAAACTGCTGCCTCTTTCCACGCCGATGCCACGATTAAAAAGTTGTCTTTACACGGTCAAGAGTTGAGAATCGGTTGGGGAAAGCCTTCTCCCGTTCCAGCGCAAGTACAGCTCGCCATTCAGCAGAGCAACGCGAGTAGAAACGTCTATCTGGGTGGACTCGACGAAGGAATGACAGAAGAGATGTTGAGGGACGAGCTTAGCCGATTCGGCTTGATTGACCAAGTCAAGATTGTGAGGGACAAGAACATCGGCTTTGTCCACTTCTTGAGCATTTCGGTGGCTACAAAGGTATGCACACCGTGTATGTGGGATGCTTGGTCAGTTTGCCTAACAACTTCTCCTCAGGTGGTCAACACGTTGCCCACGGAACCTGCCTGGGCAGGCAAGCGTGTCAACTATGGCAAAGACAGATGCGCATATATACCCAAGTCACAGCAAGCCGCCGCTCAGGCTGCTCAGGCTGCCGCTGCACAGTCTCTTGTCCAATCCGCAGCCCTCTCACCTAATTCCGCCTCGCCCTTCGGAGCACCGAACCCATTTGGTGGCCCGTTCTCCCCCTACGCAGCCTTCTCGCCGGACGGCATGGGCTTGGCTGCGGGCGCAGGAATGCAAGGACTCAACAGGACGGTGTACTTGGGTAATATCCACCCTGAGACGACGACAGAGGACCTTTGTAACGCTGTAAGAGGCGGCGTACTGCAGAGCGTGCGGTACATGCAAGATAAGCATATTGCGGTGTGTCTTAGTTCTGTCCCGGTCTGTCGGTACCTCATTCCTGACTATGTATATGCAGTTCGTCACGTTTGTCGATCCCGCAGCTGCTTTCACGTTCTTCCAGGTCTCGTCGTACCAAGGTCTGACCCTCAACAACCGTCGCCTTAAGATTGGCTGGGGAAAGAACTCGGGACCGCTTCCACCTTCTCTGGCGTTGGCAGTGCACTCTGGCGCCACTCGGAACGTATACGTTGGTAACATCGAAGACTTTGAATTGTTCAGTGAAGAGAAGTTGAAGAGAGACTTTGGAGAGTATGGTGACATCGAACTTGTCAACTTCCTCAAGGAAAAGTGCGTACCCACACCACTGCTTGACTTTGCCGAGGTTGAAGGTCCTATTTCGCAGGAATTGTGCATTCGTCAACTTCACAAACATCTCCAATGCCATCAAAGCGATCGACGGCGTGAAGAACAAGCCGGATTACGCTAATCTACGCATTGCCCATGGTAAGGACCGGTGTGCTAACCCACCACGGTCTGGGCCCCAGGGTGGTTCTAGGCGTTCAGCAAGCGGTAACACCGCGAACGGCTCAGGCCCGGGTGCCAGCGATATCGGGGAAGGCGTGGAGGAGGAAGTCGTCGGGATGGTAGATGGTATTAGTGAAGAGAATGGCGTCGCTGGTCCCGGTCCTGAAGTCCCAGAAATGCGCGTCGAAGCTGAGCACGAAGCTGTTAATGGAGCAAACTAGCTCATAGGCACGAAGCTTTCCCTCGGACAATATTCATTCCTCCTTGATACCCCGTATGCGTCGCCTCTCGATCTCTTGTCGCCTTCCTACCGTCGTGATCCAATTGCAAAACAATCGAAAGCTTTACAAAAACGCCCAACCAAATCAAGTGGATGAGAGCGATTTGGCTCCGGATTTTCGTCTCTACCGACGTCCCCACTCGGATAACAGCCTCCTATACCATTCCCAGGATGGCGTAGGATCAGTCCTCTATCGTGACTGCTTTCAACCCGAGTATGGCGAGGTATCCGGGGAGATGCGAAATACTTGGGCTATTGGTTGGCACTTTCTTTATTCACTTGGCTTTCGCGACCGTCCATGCTTGAGTTCATACTTTCCGTTTACTTATTTACCTTTTTTCCAATGTCATGATTTTCTCTGTTCCACAATTCGGCTTCGGCTTGACACATACCTTTTGGCGTTTTGTAGGAAGTGTCCCTCTGGCGTACCCCGCATCACAACGTTCACTTGACCTTATAATCTCATACTTATGTCTTTCATTATCGCTATCGTGACATGGGCCTTGGCTTTGTTCTCGATGCTGTCCTCCACTCTGCTCTCTGTGGACTGTACAACTCTCTGGTATATACCTTACCGGTGCTACCCCATCAAGCCGCCTCTATCGACCAGCAATATTATGATACATCCTAATCGAATGCATTCCATTCTATCCGTGCGAGTTTTGTCATGGATGCTAATACTGTACATAGACTCCGCGTGACACCACGATTGTCACATCAGGGACGTATGTTTTCCAATGTTCCGCCACTACGATTCCGTCAAGGTCAAAGTTCGAAATGAATAGTTAGCTCACGCGTCACATTGGGTGGCTAGGGAACCATTTCGAATCTTCTCCCCCATACCCACGAGAGTCCGTCCGTCGGATTCTTGTTACGTATAGTTTGGACGGCATCCGCATGCTGAAATTCTTTCGTTCCAAATGACGACCCTCAAACTTGATTGGTGAGAGCCGTACCTCTGGTCAAGCGCAGAGAGCTTACCGCTTATGGGTCCAAGGGTCTTCTGTGGCTACCCTGGCTCGACCGATTATTTAAGAAGAGGTGCAAGGGACATTGGTTCGTGTATTTCCTTCGACCAGATTCCTCCACCGTTTGCACGCTGACTTGAGATCCTCCTCTGATTGTTCAGCCCCTCTTTTAACCTACCAGACGTTATCAGTCTGTTTCTTCGTTCCTTCAATCACCACTTGTTTTACTTTCCCTCCTTCCGGATTTTTACATGAAAATGGATTTCGACAAGACGAGCTTTTCGGTGGACTGGTACACGCCTGGAGACAAATATGCCCCCAAACGCCTATCGTTCCCGAAATCCGCACGCATTAGTATCGACGATATTGTTTCAGACTCACCGGTGGGTTCGGCTTGTTTCGATGAGCCGCCGTGGACGTTCGGCTGAGATGTCTCAGTTGGGCTTTTGTTTCAGTCCCGTTGACGAGGTCATGCCCGGACCACGCACCTACTCTTTTGCAGATGCACTCCTTGAGCGGGCGTGTGGCTGGTCCAACAGCGCTCCTCCATCCCCTCTTGTCCCTCCTGAACGTGAACCATACCAGATGAATGACAAGGATCCGAGAAAGTGCGAGGAGAGCGAAATGGATTGGCAGGCGCTCACGCACTCGGCTCTCCTGTCTGTTGCCGCCGATTGGGCCCTGTGTGGGGTCGACTTGGATGTGTCTTGCTTGGACGCGCTCGACGAGCAACTCTTGCTCTCCCCCGTCGAGTCCTTCACCGAGGTGTGTTGGGCGACTGCGGTCCAGGAGGACGGACCCGCGCCCGTGGACGTTATCACGCGCCGAAATACGCGGTCTCGCGCATGTTCGTTCAAATACGACAAGGAACGTCCGTTTCCTGCTTCCCTCGCGAGGGATTATCCCGGGAGCTTTGATCGCGCGCGTCCCTTGGCCGCCAAAATATCATTACCGCTCGAGACAGTGCGTGTCTTTCTCGTCCCGATTTCTGCAGGAAGGTTAACGTGTCGTCACAGTTCCCCCATTACCTCGGATCACCTGCTTCCGAGTCGAAGGAGACGTTGGAAGAAAAGCCGCTTGCGTACATTTTGAACACCCATCCCGAAGCATGTGCCATTCCCTTGCCCGTTCAAGGTCCACGGCGTTCATCAAAGAAGCACGATCTGACGCACGCACGGTCGTTTGAACCGCTCGCGCCCGTGTCATTACAAGCCCCGGCACCGCCCAGATCAAACCGTCCGCTTCGTGTCATTTCGGACGCCTACTCGACGTTGGTGCGGGCAAGGCGGTCATAACCCCGCATCCGCCTCTCGAACCGTCGGGTGGCGCCACCCCGATGTTGGGTGTGGCGCATCATCCGTCGCCTGTTCTATTTTTTTGTTCATTACACCCGCCACGTCCATCCTGAACGGCCCCCCTCTGTTCCCATTTCTTGCCTGCCGCGCCGTGTAATCGCCCTCTTCGTCAGCCGGAGAGAGGTACTACATACATCGACTTGTACGTCCGATCTTGGATATCGTTCCGTATTTATTTCGAAGAAGATATGATCCATGGTAGTTAGTCTACATACCTCACTTGGTCGAATAGTCCGTGCGCACGCGCACGAGAGAAAAATGTGATATCGGTTGACGTGACAGGTGCCGAGGAGGCGATGCCGTGAAGCGTCAACGGCAGTGCCCTTTGAGCGAAGGTGCGAGCGTCGGCCGTGTGTACCAGTTGGCAAAAATTGATGGACGTGGCAGAGAGCCGTGGTCAGTCATCATTTGATTCAGACGCGACGCTGTCAAAGCGGGGGCTATCCCGGACGCCAAACGCGACGGCGTTACGGTTGACGGCAAATGACTGTACGCACGCGCGCTGTGTAACGATTAAATGGACGAAGCCCGTCGTCATGCTACTAGGCGTCGACGGGGGGACAGTTCACGTCAAAGCGGGTCACGGTCGAACTCTATCATCGCGTAGCGAGATGCGCGCCTAACGACGTTCGAATCGACACGCTTGTCTGAATGCGTCGAAGGTATGTGACTAGGCATTAAAAAGACGCCAAGCCTTGGACCTCGGTTCTCTGCGTGGGTCTTAGTATTCATATCGACAAGTTGCCTTTTTTTTTTTCTTTTTTTTTGCTCGCTACCGCACTCGGTTTTTATCCACGGCAGTGCGATGACGTAAATCAAACCATCCGGAACTCGGGCCTCGGGCCCCGATAGCAAAAGGTCCATCTCGTCTTGAAGGGGTTGACCGCGTCGTCCAAGTGAGCCATGTGAAGCTCTCTGAATCGCCGTGTCAGACCAGTGCAGCGTCCCTGGCGTACGGTCCCTCCCGTTTCCCGCCAATGTTGACGTGCGCGGAATCGTCCTCCCGAGTTGGGACCGCGGGATCAATTAGGAATCGTAGCGAAGCAGTTGCCGACAAGTCAGACGAGGCACGAGAAGCCGCCAGCTTTTTTCCTGCAAAAGTACATATTCTCGTGTCGCTTCCGAGTCGTGATGCCTGCCTGTCCAACCCTGGGGGAAAGTGGTACGGGGCAAGAGCGCCTTCGCCTCGAAACGTTCTTCCGACAATGTAAAAAAGCCTGGGAGACGTGAGCATTTATCAGATTGATATGCCTGTATCATACACATGTCGTTTTTTAAACTCCTGATGTAACCATAAACGAGATCAGTCGGAACCAGTGCATCTGAACCACCATCCATCGAGCATCCAAGCATGGAATGTGAGGCCTTCATAAAAGTCGTGTGTATTACGCTTCCCCGGCAACTTTGACCAAAAACCTTGACTCGACGTCGCGATCTGCACCCGCCCGTGCAATGCTATCGTGCTTGTCGCAAGGGAACAGATTCTCCTCTTCGCCGTCCTCCTCCGTTGATACGATCAAGTACAAGCTCGTCCTGATCGACCTGTTTAGCAGTTTGAACGGCGGCCGATAGACGCGACGTACCGGTTCACGTTCAAGTGGAATGACTTGCATACTCCTGCAAGCACCTTCGTTACGCTTGTGGTGCCCTTCACCGTGAACTTGGATTCCTGCTTCGAAAGCCGATGCGCCACGCGAATCGTAAGTTTCTCGCTTGGCTCGGTCTGAGTTTGTGTCAGAGCGTGCTCGGGTTGCATTTCCGCTGCTATTGCGTGTGATCAATCAGCCTAGCTTGATGGCGATTAGATAACAACGAACGGGGTGGGGCCTCCTCGTGAGGATCTGATCGATTTTCACTCTCATTGGCATCCTTTTCTTGCTTTATCCGCTTATCTAGTCGACATCGAAGAGGTCGGGTAGGCAATGAAGGTGATTCAACATTACTCACTTGGTCGATGGAGTGTTTCATCTGATTCATGCAGAGAGTCCCGCTGGGAACGCTGGTACCCATCTTTCTCCTTCTTGATTTCTTTACCTGATGTAATAGATCAAGTGAGTCGGTGGAAGTGATGTAGATAACGGCATGACTGCTGCCTACTTGACTGCGTGGGTTTAGGTGGCGAGGCAACCGGGGGAACCTGGGATTTTGCTGGTACTTTGCGCTCTCGCTCCGACTCTTCCGAGCTGCCTTCATCTTCGCCTTCGGGCACGACTGCACGATGTCGAATTCGTGACCTGGGAGGGAGAACCGCGCTCCCTTCTTCTTCCCAGGCATTTTCACGTGGACCTGTGTGCATATCGTGGTCCTTCCCATGGTCTAAAGGGCCGTCATGCTGATCTCGCACGGCGTCGCCTGCCGAGCTGCCAAGTCCTTGCTCGGACGGATCGTTCTCATGTCCGTCAGGTTGGTCGGAACTCGAGGGAAGCGTTCCTTGGGAAGTCGACTCGCGTTGCTTCCCCGTGACCTCGGAGGCAGTTGATGGCGCTTCACGTGCGACGTCACGGTCTAACCTGCATGAACGGCGGGCTCACACAGTCAAACGATTGACAACGTACCTTGGCGCGGTCGACTTTCCGGATCGTCTGGGATGGGCCGAAGGACCCCCACCGTGACGCATCCGATGAAAGGGCTGAGATGCTCCCACGTGCTTTCCGTGATCCTTGCCGGACGGTCGTTGCAGAGGTTCACACAGGAAGACGAAAAAAATATTTTGGCGTCGCCGAGGTTGAACTCTTTTCTGGCTACTTGTTCGAGGGTCTACGGAATGGTCAAGGGACTGTTCGGGATCGCTCGCACGGATGTCAGGTCACCTTGAATTCTTGTGGCACGGGCGCGTACACCTGGTCGTCGCCTCTGGTGAGGACTAGGAGTGGGATTTTCCGCGTAGGTGGATTAGACGACCAATCGAGACAGTTGTGAGCCATGTCGAGATGACAAACTGAATGAAACTAGTAAGTTGTAGTGAGACGTCGTCGAAGAACGCGTCAATCACGTGCCCATAGGGGGTATTAGCTTGGAGTCGATCGCAAAACACAATATTTAGAATGCCTCCCGTTCAGTATTTTAGGGTTCTAGATATACCGATTAGACAAAGATTCTGAGGTTGATTGGTGACACAAGGGGCAAGGTGAATCAAGCGTGCCTAGAACCTGTAAGGACAAACGTTCGCTCAGATTGACAAGTCATCATGAGACTGCGGCGGTGCTTACGGATGGTAGTAAGGCTCCTTTCTCGCATCATGTCAAACGAGATAAGTATCAACACCTGAGACCCCCGTTTGTTGAGCTTTGCAGGGGCATCTCCTCGAGGGAATGATCATGGTTACGTAATGACATATTGGATCAATCATGTCAGCCTTTGGTTTACACATTCAATGATACTGTAAGATATTGACTTGCGATGGTCTTGAATGGTCAAGAAATTTTGTACTTTATGAGCGTCGGTGCGTCAACGATACCTATACCTGATCAGAGCTTCGAGGTCCGTCGCCCACTCGTGTTTCGTTCTGTCCGTGTCTTCCTTAACGCCGCGCAAGGAACTCCGTGTTCAAGACTATTTCAAAGCCTACCGATCTACAGGTCGATCCCCACAACCATGTCCTCAGTCGCCAGACACTCTCGCCGCCCGCAAAGCTCTTAACCTCCCACCTTTATTCGTACCCGTCGCCATCCCCGTCCCCAGCGACAAGACCGATGGCACAACCAACACCGACCCGCCACAGCTTCCCACAAATCACGAATTCCAGTCGACAAAGACGATCACCGGAGAGCTTTTCGAGAGCATATCTGCCCAGTCGACCTACAGTCATTTTTCACACGAGGTCGGTGTCCCTCTCTCGACGAGCGGGCGCCGTGCCGTGCGTGCCATCATCGTGCGTGCACTGGCGATGGGGCACGCGTCATGTCGATCACACCCCCCAGTGTCCATCGTCCCTCGCTTTTTTTTTCTGTGTTGCGTCCGTTCCAGCTCGCTAATCATCTCCGTCGATCACACAGGAACTCCGATATCGTGCCTACACCTCAGGGCACAAGACACCACCCATACCGGCCCCATCCGCCGTCGGTGCGATGGAAGATGGCAACGGGAGCACGTCCACGCACGCCGTCGCCCCCTTTTACGCCAACGACTCGCGCGCGACGGCATACATGACATCCACAGCCGTCCCTGGCACGCCCGACTACATGATGTCCATCGTCGCGTCGTACAAGTTCGAGAAACATTCGTTCGAGGTGGGAGTGCGATTTCTCTTTCGCTACCTCGTTTGACCCTTCTTGCCGTCTCGTTCGGACGACTTACGTGCTGTGCAGGAACTTCGAATAGCGTACCTTTTGGCGGGCAAGGAAGTGGGCTCGTCAGAGATTCCCCCGCGTGGCGCGTTGCCCGCGCAATCTGCGCCAACGTTATTCGGGCGCCCACGAGGCGATGCGTTTTCATCAGGCTCGCTGAAGCTCTTTTGAGTTTTTCGCGCCACCCGATCTGTCTAATACTAGCTTGTTCTTATGTACGGCTATAATGGTGACGAGCATGTGGTGTCGTTGGGCCAAGGGAACATGAGAGACAAGGGTCGTATACATCAAGCACGTCTATTCATACACGCCGCGTGTACATGCACATTCTCAAATCCACCACCTTGTCACACGCGGCCGTCCGCCTTTCGATCAGGGCAAGCTCAGCACGATTTCCATGAACCCATCGTAATCGATCTGAATCCACCCATCACTGTTGGTGTCATGACGCTTGAACGACTCGGTAATCTGCTTGACGACCACGCACGCCCGCACGAACCGGTCGAACGTGATGCCCGGGGGTACAGCCCCGGCATACGAGAGCGGTGACGCATACTTGCGTTCGATCAGCTCGATGAGGCGCGGCGCGAGGCGATACCTGTCCACACACGTCGATCAGCCCGAGAGAGGATCAAGCAGCGAAGACGTGGCCACACCCAAACTGAGCGAGCGCATCGCGCAACTCGCCCCCGTCGATCGTCCCCGAATGGTCGCGATCGAAATGCCGAAACGCGTTTTGCCAGTCCTGTCAAGGGTGTGTGCGGACGTTCGGTGCAAGGTCATGATCCCGGGCTTACTTTGATGTACCACCAAATCCCCGAAAACTTTGGCCCTTGAGTCAGTCTCCCACCGCGGTTCGTGACACGCACAAACACACGCACCTGTTTAAACCCGATCGTGCCGTTCCGGTTGGTATCCTGTCGACGGGGTCAGCGAGCGACGCCACCAGCGCACAACGCGCGCGCAAACGCACGAAGAGGTGCATGAGGAGCTTGATCGTGTCCAGATCGAACGCTGCCAACGCGCATCAAACGTCAGCCCAAAAAAAACGGCCCAAACGTGTGTGTGTGTGTGTGCCACGCACGCGTCCAATCCCCATTGTCCAACGCCCGTTCTGCACACGTCGTCAGTATCGCGCTGCGTCCGGGTGGAACGCGTCGACGTACGTAGTTCGACGACCGTGATCTCCCCCGATCGATCGGCGTTGACGCCGTGGAACCATTTCCACAACCTGTCCCCTGTGAGACGGCTTCGAGAGTGTTTGGGTTACGAGACGTACTGAGGATCTGCGTCGGGTGGCATGACGAGCATCGGACTCGATACCATTGGGTATCCCGCGCTCGAGATGGCGGACATCCCTACTGGACTGGTATACCCCGTCGTCACGGGCGGCGCGTAGATCGAGGTCGGCGGTGGGCCGTACTGTACACGAGGGTCGCCGTGGTCGAGTTAGCCCCCACAGAAGTGGCTGCGATGAAATCGAGACGGGGCTTACGCCGTAGGACATTGTTCTTGTGTGGTACTAGTAAAAGGTAAAGAGAAAGAAAGACTGATCTGATAAGCAGACGCCCAAGTTGGATGGAGGGGCGATGATTAATACCGCTACGGAAGTAGTTCCACGTTCTGATGTTTCGGAGGCATTTTGCCTTGATAAGCCTCGCTGGCTCGTCAATCACCTGTCCTTGCGTACCCTGAAAGAATAAGAAATAGATCTGAATAACTATATTACAGGTATCCGTGATGAGCCCAACGAGTGGTAGGTAGTCTAGACATGTGAGAGAGAGAGGGTACTAAAGCAAACGAAAGCGAAATAGCGTGGAGAGGGAGCATCGATGTAGCTCGTGAAACAAGGTGCGATGCAAGCGACAACGTGCCGTCGTCCAAGTCCGAGCAGGCGCAACCTTAGGCACTGGCTGCGATCACAGGCGGCAAGTCCACGGTCTTCTTCTTTGCGCCGTTGTTCCCGTTTCCAGCCTGCAACATCCCCTTGGGACCTCTTCGTCCCCCGTCTCCTTCCGCATTGCCCAAGACATCGGTTTCGAACGGTGTCATCGCAGGCTCCATCGTCACATCTTCGGGCTTTAGCGTCAACAGACCAGGGGGTAATGGTAAGATCGGACCACCCATATCCTTGGCGGGTGGTCCACTCGCTTTGGCTTTCTTCTTCACAGCGCCTGTCGACGGTCCACTCTTCATCACCTGGCCAATGGGTCCGAGCTTGGTTTGAGAAGAAGATGGTGCATCGTCCGGAAGGGTGAGTGTAGGTGTGGGGCCAGCGATATCCATGCCAGGCATCAGAACGCCAGGTGGCAGGGAAATAAGCGGCATACCAAGCACAGGCGGAGGGGCAGACACCGGAGGAGCCAACGCAGCAAGTCGCTCTTGATAATACGTCCTGAGCAACCCAATTTGGTCTTCCGCGTTCTTGGAGGTAATCGGGACAAACGGTGGCGGCGGCGGATAGGGTGGTGGAGGCTCCGTCGGCTTTGCCCTGTCGTGCAGATTTACGTCAGTCTCCGACACGAGAGGTACAATAACAACGTACATCGTGGTGCCAGCTCCACCTCCCCGTTTCCCCTTCAACAGTCTCTTGGGTATGCTCAAACTCGACAGACCAAACTCCTTTGCAATGCCCAATTCTCTGAGTCCAAGGAAATCCTCATCGAATGCATCGGAGAATCCACCCAAGCCCATCGCAAATGGCGTCTCCGCTTCCTCATCCTCATCTTCTGCACCAAAGAGTGCATCGTCGTCGAGAGCTTCGATGGATGTCGCTTCGCGGTAAGCGTTGACAAGCTTCTTCTCAAGGTCAGTAAGGCGTGAGCCGTGTCGTACGACGTCGTCCTTGATGTACCGTTCGAGGTCTTGTATCTTCGTGATTCCAGATTCAAAGAGGGTATGCAAAATGATTTCCTGGCCATGTCGCAGACTATCAGTATCCCCTCTCCTCACATACTGCGATATCAAATACACGAAACCAAGGCCAAAACGTGCGCCAAACAATTGTAAGAGACAAGAGTATCTCACCTCAGGTGTCATGGTCTGTGCATACTTGTCGCATAAGAATCTAAGAGTCCGGCCAACATTCAGGAGAAACTCAGACGTTACACCTGTCAAAACATCCAAGGTCGAAGCAGAGGTACCTGTTCCAGAAACCCGGAGATTCAGTATTCCAGTCTCGCTCACTGACGACCCACTGCAGCAACACTCACCCTGGAATCCAGCATGTTCCAGCACCTTCCCATTCATCCACCGCAAACAGTGCACCGCTTGCTCGCCTCCCGGCTCAACACCATCGGCTATATCATCACCCTTCAATCCCACCAGCGTCCTCCATGGCCGCTCGTCAACAAACTCATCCATAGGATCGTCTTCGACAGCCTCCGGTTGTTCGTCCGGGCCAGCCCCACCATCTTCAGCATTGAGGTTCAACGCCGCAAACTTGGCATGCGTTCTCCGAACGCGTTTCAGCGTTCTGATGTTGGAGTTCATTATGCCAAGGAGGGTATCTGGTGGGGCAGCGGGTACATGAAGCCTTTTCTTTAGGCGCTTACGCTTTGGTGGTTTCAGTGAGTTTGATTCGGCCTTGAGCTGAACAGGTGGGTAACGGGAAGACGACGAGGGTGGAAACTGGACGAGGGAAGGAAGACCATTCGCGAGTAACGTGTCAGACTGCGTCGCGGACCACCAAAGCTCGACGGCATTTCTTCCTCTTTCTCTGATGACGCTCTCATCATCCGAATCGGGGGGTGTAAGTCGTAATCGTTTCCGAGGGCGGTTGCGAACACCATTACTGAATTGTTCAGGGGAGAATTTCGGGGTTCAAAGGACCTGGCTGCAATAAGGATAAACACTCACGTTAGCCTACGCTTTGGTCCTGCGTCGTTCTCCAGTCTGACATCCGCCACATGTTCGTCCTCATTCTCGCTCTCCCAATCCGACGTCACGACATAGCTCTGTAACCTCTCAATAAGACCTTGAGTTAATTGGCCGTTTGCATGCGCGAGAGTAGATGGACCGGGTTCACCAAGTCCATCCAGATCGATATCAAGGGATTGGAATGAGACCATTCCCTCGGGGGTACGTACAAGTGCGGGCATCTCTCCGAATGGCGTATCCATGTTCACTCTCTTGATGGCGATACCTGGGCCAGGGTGAATCCCATTGGCCAAAGAGGATCGGGGTGCTGGATTGGCGTTCGTGAACGGTTGGGACGTAGAGGCTGGTTTGATACGGTCGTGCAATGAAAATCCATTGAGCTTTGGCCGCGAAACAGGTCGAGACGGGGGAGATGAAGAGAAGTCGGGGGGTATCATAGGATCGACACGGTCCTTGCGGTCCGTTATGTTCGCGAGGAGGGCATCGGCTTTCTTCTTTAAACGGATGGCGCACTGTTGAAGAGGGTGATCCTGTCGAAGGACGTGAGCAAAAACAACGAAAGACAAAGAAGGGTGATCATTGAGACTCACCTCTGTCGCATTATACGTGAAGCAATTGGACCAGATGAGCTCAAGGTCATCCTTGAACTCACGCTTGGACTTGTACTGCTTCGCCTTTACCTTCTTAAGCATAGTTTGTAGATCCATGGGATTGGATATCACTGCGAACCCAACAGAAAGTGCGGGGTGAGAGAACATCAGAGAAGAGAGATTACACACGAACCATCATAATAATCTGGATAATCCGATTTTGCGACTGGCTTGAGGAACGCTTCGGCATCGTGGTTATCCTTGTGCGCACCGTCAGAAAGAAGCGTAGACGTTGGAAGCATTGGGTCAGACGCACCATGGTGACTGTTCGAAGGTCTTGCAGCAGTCCCTCGAGTGATTCGTAAAACGGTTCGGAGACCTTGTTGTCGTATCCCTGGCGCTAATGTGTAAGTCAGGTAGTGGCGGTATGATGGTGGCAGGAGTGCGTACTCGGGCATCCCTGACTGTGTTCAAGAGCAGCTTCAAGTCAGGAGTGGCCTGGACCTGATTCTCTGTCAAGGTCCGGAGGAGGTTCTACGGTCGGATTGCACGATGAGGAACTCGCGTTAGTTGTAATGAAGAGTTGCTCACATTCATGGCCGCTGAACGCGCCTAGCGCGACGTGAGTTCAGTGACGCTGCGTGGGGCGAGCGGGACAAGGTGCCTAATTCAATCTCCGCCCGTAACCCGTTCGAGTTCGTCGTTGTCACTAACTTGCATTTCCTTGATAAATCATTGAAACAGACTTGTAAGATTCTTATCTATGAAGCTGGTGTAGTCCGAGAGTTCCAAGTGATATGGACTCATCGTTGAACTATTTCTGGAGACTCAGATTCCACTGCGCATGTGCTCAGCAACCGTTTTTCTATTTACCCTACGCGTTGCACGGAGCGTTTCAAGCTTTCCTCTCGACCCGCTAAGCAACTGGCCAGGCTACCAGCGCGAATCGCGGACTTGGCATTTGTGAGCAGCACATCACAGAGCGCCTTCCTCCTCACCCGGGCCGAGTAAGCCATGTAGTCGAGGTGAATACTTACCCACAGGTCGTCGACCAGGCTGGATATTGTTACAACCCCGTGTAACATGTTGTGTATCCGGGGATCCTGACAATACAGCACATCCTCGATCGTACCCACTATGGACTTGTACGATGTCGTGTGTCCCAGGTATGTCAGGTGACAACATTCCTCGGAGGTGGGACCAGGTGGATACTCCACGGGCCGTGCGTGTGGGTGGAGCGGGCCGTGAGTAGCATGTATAAGAGATGATAGAGCGAGAAGGAGATTATTTTTCACTCATCTTTCTTCCAGCATGTCGTTTGGCAAAGTACTTACTCTCAACACCGGTGCGACCATCCCCCAGGTCGGTCTCGGGACATGGCTCTCCAAACCAAACGAAGTCGAGAATGCAGTATGTCATCCTCCGATTTCCCCGGATCCTCCTGATATGTACCGTTATCTAAGGTCGAGATCGCAGTCCAAAACGGTTATCGCCACCTTGACCTCGCCAGGATTTACCAAAACCAGGACGAGGTCGGCCGTGCCCTCAAAAAAGTTATCCCTTCCGTCGTCAGGCGTGATCAGCTCTTCATCACATCCAAGCTTTGGAACTGCTCTCACCAGCCTCACCTCGTCGAGGCCGAGCTCAATGAGACTCTCTCGCAACTCGGTCTCGACTACCTTGATCTCTATCGTGCGTAGACCAAGCACATAGCCATCCCTGATTTTTTTTATTTAACCTACCATCCAGTCGTCCACTGGCCGGTTGCGTTTGCGCCTGGGAAAGGTCTTGCGCCTGTCGACTCGTCCTCGGGAGAGGTCGAACTCGACACAGAAACATCCCTCGTGGACACCTGGAAGGCCATCATCAAACTCCGAGAGACCGGAAAGGTACTATGACCAATTCCGTCTGGGAACATACTCATTTCCCATCCAGGTCAGGGCAATCGGAGTTTCCAACTTCACCATTGCTCAAATCCAGGGCATCATTGATGCCACTGGAGTGGTTCCCGTGCGTTCTCCGTGATTGCGTCCTCCTGCAGGCTTAGCCGGATGTATGTTTAGGCGGCAAATCAAATCGAGGCACACCCCCTTCTTCCACAAGACGACCTGGTCGCATACTGTGCGGAGAAGAACATTCATCTGACAGCTTACAGCCCTCTTGGCAACAATTGTGGGTCTTTCCTCTCACCTGAAAGGCATTCTCCGTTGATTATCGTTGTAGTGGTCGGCGTTCCCATGCTCACAGAGCACCCAGTCGTCCAATCGGTCGCTAAGAAGCTCGATGCTACCCCTGCCCAGGTCTTGATTGCATGGGGCGCACACCGTGGCTACTCGGTCATTCCAAAGAGCGTGCATGAAGGTACGTGATGTAAGTTGTTCCTGGAAGAGATCGGACATTGATGTGTTGCGTCAGAGCGCATCATCTCCAACTTTAAGCAAGTCGAGTTGAGCAAGGAAGATTATGAGCAAGTGACGGCAATCGGACACGGCAATGTTAGACGGTACGCTCCTCTACCCCCCCCTCAAACGTGGTTCTGAGTGTCGATCCTGTGACAGGTACAATACGCCTGTGACATACAAGCCCAAGTGGAACATCAACATCTTCGGGGAGGAGGTCGAGAAGAGCGCCGCCGTGAACGTGAAGGTCGCTTAGATGGGGATGGAAATAATTAGAAGTATTCTGAAACAAGATGTTCGATTAGAAAGAGAATTCACGGTATTTTACCATGAACCAGAGTGTTGCGACGGTCGGCTCGGTGCACAGCATGTTCAAACGAGTGATGATGGCCACGACGGCGACGGTGATGGTGCTGGCGGAAGGGGCTGAATATCGACATGCTTATTCAATGATCCTGATCTCGCCAAAGTTGGGCTCTTACTTACGTCCGGGGAAGATTCTACAAATAAGTCTGATCTCGACTGATATTTACATACTCCCTCTCAACCTTCGCTCCTTTCTCGGCAATTTCCCTCCCGTCCCCCTCCTCCTCCCCATGCCAGGCGGTTCCCCGACTGCCTACCTCCTCTGGTCCATCCTCTCAACTTTGGTCAGTGCGTGCCTGCCCCGCTCACAACACCCGGTTTCTCACCCCACACTACCCAGTTCTTCACCTTCCACCTGTACCATCTCTGGAGCTACGACAAGTTCCAGTGTCTCAAATGGTACCAGTCCGGAAGACAGCCTGGTGCTTTCAAGCGCTTCATGAGCGTGCGTCTACCACGTTCTTTCCACTGCCGTTCTCACTCTCGCGTCTAGTACACCTATCTGGCCACTCTCAGCTGTCTCCTGTGCTTTAGTATCGCGTTCACCTTCTTCAAGTTTCAGGAAGGTCCGTGCGTTCGGACCGACTTCGCGACTCGACGTTTTCTTACCCTTTGGTGCAGGATTCGTAACGACGGCGTCCGGTCAACGTGAGGCTGCCTGCGCTTCCTTCATTTCCCTGCTGATCGCCCCACCAGTCACGCCCATACCACTCGAGTACTATTCGCCTCAAAACAAGAAATGGATACTCCCGCTGTTACTCGTCTTCAGTGTGGCATGGGGATGCGAACTGTCAGTCTTCACCCTTTGTCCATTCGTCATCTGAATGTGATCCCGCACTTAGTGTCACCCACCTCGAAGGTATGCACGCTCTCAGTCATATCGCTTCGCCTCGCTAAATTGTCCTGCGTGGTGCAGAGTTCGCTTTCTGGCTATTCCTCCAAAATCAAGGGCCCACCCCGAGGCTATGGTTTGAAAGCGGCGAGTTTAGGTTTTGGCTCTGGGGTATTCCGGGTTACTTCCACTAGAAGGGTTAATTCGCTGATTACGCGGTGTCAGGTACATTGTTCGCGTTGATGGGCATGCCACTCACAACGTTCATTTCGCGGAGACAGCTCGACTCGGTATTTGCCATGTGTTTTTTCCCTGGCGACACGACAATACTCATATCAGCGGTCTAGTGCCTCGCTTGGACGCTTCTAGTCGGATCTTCTGCTTCCACCGCGACGTCCCTGGCTTTCCTTTACGTCCTCTCCCGATTTCCTAGGTTCATTCGTAACGTCAAGGACGACGGCGCTGCTCCGGATGTAGTTCTCCGCCTTGTCTACTTCCACCACCTTAATGTCAGTTTTTCATGTTAATTTAGACGCTATCGGCGGACTAACATTGCGGATGTAGGTTGGGCGGATCATCTACCGTTTTTTGTTTTCTGTTCCATTATTTGTGCTATCCCTAGACGGTGTGCAAGGCACTCACCCAATCAACAGTAGCACGTGAGTATTTGCGGTGATGCAAACACCCAAAAAAGTCTCATTCCTTGTTCTTATGCAGATTTTGGCCAGGTAAGTCATATCGCTTGTTCAGCAATGACACCAGTAATGGTACCGGCCAGACTTCTTATTGATGGTCGGGGGCCTTGGTGCCTTCGTTTCATCTGGAATCACTCTACTCGTACGTCTCCCTTTTTGCCTTCTGCATTCATGCACTGAGGAATGATCCTAGATATTTTTCCCCCGTTCCCTGGCTCATGAACTTGGGTATACTATTACGTCGACCGCGAAATCACCCGTGACCGCCTCTATTGATCTGAACGGTCCGCCGGCCGTCTCTAACCAGCCTCCCGCTTCGCCGAAGGATCAAACACTGCACGTCTTTAGGGCACCCTCGGAGCGAGTCTCGTCAGAGTCGGGTCACGATGCATCACCCGAGTATGAATTGGACGATTCACCACCAAACGCCGCACGTCCCCATTCGCTGGGTGCTGATTTCTCCATGCCAGCTTGGAACACCGCCGATACTGGAGAGCCCAGCGCTGAGTCATACATCTTTGATCAGCGTTCACGGAGTCTCGTGCGGTCACGCTCCGAGGGTCATGGGACGGCATTGCATCCATATGTGAGACTCCCCTAATTGTTTTGTTCATCACATCCGTTCTGATCGTCGTTTCTATGAAAGGTTCGCGTATTCCGGTCACCTATCGGTGAGAAAATTTGGTTTCTATGCTTTTTTTTGCTTGCTTCATCTATTTGCAGATATATGCGATATTGAAGCGCTCGACAACATGCCTGAACGATGACCCTACTCGTGGCGCTGCGCCATTGATGTCACCCTGACTGCGCGCCATACTAAATTTTATACTAACCTCGTCTGGTGCTATACCGACTCGTTGCCCCGTTGCCCTGCAAACAGGGCCACCACCACCGCCGACTCATCTCTTGTTTCACACGCTCTGACATGCACTGTTGTGATCGCTCACACTT
>JBBPMU010000280.1:0-32531 GCA_038090475.1 Wakefieldia striispora | reverse complement strand
GCCTCAATATGACAATATGACAGAGAAACGTATATCGACGTACTTACACCTGTTTGTTTATTAGTAAAGAATTTGTTAGTCGAGTTTGGATATATACACCTATCCACGCTTCAGCGACGCATCGCACGTAAGGTAGAAATACTGACTTTAACCGAGCCAGAAGAAGGAATCATGACTGAGATGCTCTAGTCAGTCCAGTCGATCCTTAATTCATGTCGTCGAACAACATACGGAACGCATATGTCCTTTTGGAGCAGATTTGGAATTAGCAAACTCATAATACTAGCACGCTTGCGGCGGACTCACAAAGTGCCACAAATACCGAGATAACGGACCTATGACTCACGAGTCAGTACGTCACAGCAGCCAGCGGCTCGGCCCGTTCCTTGAGCTGGAATACGCACTAGGACGAACAATGCGGAGACCCAAGTCCAGCGTCTACGCTGCGATGTCATCAGAGATGCAGTGCGTGATCGCTAAAATGCACCCAATTACCCAAACATAGTCTATCTGTCCAAATAGTTAGCAAGGGGTCGTGAATCGAAGGAAACTAGCACAATACCTCTCCCGAAAACGTGAGCACTGAAGTGATGCCATTTCAGGGGTCAACCAGCCATCACAAATCATTGCTCACCATAATCGTATGCGACTGGCGTGACTAGCATTACTGTGCATGAACATAAGAGTTTTCAATGACTGACGTTGTGAGGGATCATACCGATCGAGAACCTTTCTTGCAGGAAACTCTGAACTTGATCCTGTAGGTCTAAGGACATGAATAATGCCAAGTGTGGGGGATAAAGTCTGGTTGGTTTAGAACTTAGAAAGGGTGGAAAGAGAGCCTCTTGTGGTTCACCATTCATGAACGAGATCACTTGCGCTTTATATCTAGTCCGGCCCGGGTGGGTTGACTAACAGTTGGCATACCGATACTTCATTCTCGTCTTCCGTGATGCAAGTCTCCGAGATCATCGTAGTACAGTAAAAGTTAGATTTCAGATGCACGACGGTCGACTCCAAGATTCCGATGGCACAGCCTCACTATTATTTTCGCTTCCCCATCCAATGATGATCCAGCTATATACAAACCCATTACTTGGGTGCTGCCCCCGAAAGCATTACCTTGTTTCGACGTCCTTCTCGTGTTACTTGCCCTCAAACCCGGAACCCGACCATATGTCCTACACGCCCTGGCCGTGTATCCGAACCAGGACTGCAACGAGCAATGTCCTCAACGAATACACCTTTTTTTCCGGTTGGAATGGACTCTGAAGCCGAGGACCTCACGATTACCGCTCCACACCCATCCCCATGATCAAATCCGGTGGTAATTATTTTGATCCGACAAGTAGTGATGCCATCTTTTCTGCGAAGACACTGCCATCAGTATCAATTGCACGCCGGTTCTCAATCGAGACTAGCGCAAGTGCTCGATCTGCGCAGTCCCATGCTTCGCATTAAGGACAACTTGAACTGACTCCAGCAAAAGCCCTTGGGCTGCAGGATTCCTGGGTGTTAGCATGTGCCCAGGGAGCCTTTCAAACCGTCCATCATGATCCTGGTGCCAGGTTCGACGTGCCTACATACAAGTTTTGCCAGAGGTAAGTATTAGAAGTCCTCATTCGTTTGACTAATACGCAGCATCTCTTTGATCGGTGCTATCCGCATCAGTATTCCTACGTTGTACGCGGAGATGTTCGCAGGTGGTAATGATGTAGCTCCCCTGCCATAGGTTTGGTACACCCAACAATGAAGACGAGGGTGACTTGTAAATGTCCCGCGAGCCCGCATGGTGATGACTGACGCGTCTTAACTATACTGAGTAGATGACATTCGATGGCTAGAGACGCACAAACGAAGTAGATTCCTTGGAATCCACACAAGTGCTCCTTCTGGTTAATTCGTGCGATGACGCTAAGCTACCTGACAGAAATGTCGTTTGTTCTTCAAGCTTCAACCACATAAATAACGCACATCGAATGCAGTGAAATCCTGCACGTAAGCCTTCGAGTAGAGTTGCGCCATCTTGCCTTCCCGTAACAGGGACACGTAATCAAGTGAAATTGAGCCATCTTCCGAGAACGCTATTCTCATATCCCATTGATATCTGCCATCCCAGTGCCTAACTACACTCCTACCTCAAGCGAAAGGCCGCGCTTAAACAGACCAGTTCCAATGCCTCCGAGCGGTATTGCCTTCAAGTTGTGACCAGATTCCGAATCCACTGTCGATGCCCTGGTGGTAACTGTGGACGTCGTGGCCATACATCTCTTGTGTGCCGATGATGAACCAGAGCAACGTCGTGAAGAGAAGCAGGTAGGTCAACGTGGTCAAGGAGACCGCCGATGTGGCAGATAATCCCATGTACCCCAAGTTACCAACGAAAGTGTATCGTAAAACAGGTGCCTGATCAGGCTTGGGAGTGAGCGAATGGTGTTTGTATGCGGTCGGTAGATGGCCAACGGGAAACAGAATGAACCAGGGGAGCTGAAAAATGATGGAACTGCGAGGACTTGCTCAAGGAAATAAAGGATGCCTTCTCTCACAAGTGGTTTGATGTACGAGATGAGGCGCCTCGACTTTGTCTGGACAACAGCCAGTATCAACAGAGAAGCACTTGTGATAAAGTGGGAGACCACGAGGGGTGGAACGGGATATGGTGCGAACAGTCGCAGATTGAGATGTTCAGACCTTGACTGATTTTAACTATAGGTATAAAGTATTGAGGTTGCTAGAAAGACCATAGAGTACGATACCAGTGCAGTAGTTGAAACGTTCAAATTCCGCCACTGTGCAGGAAGAACAGTCTTCCTCAAGTAGACCCCGTTCCTACCCTTAAGGAAGGGGAACGACTGCAAATAAGACTGTATGCTCGAGGTGGTGATGTGCGCTGGTGATGAGCCGATGACGGGGCAGGGTCCGGTGTTTCAAGTTAACCTGTTAACGTCTGGTAATACTTCTCCTTGCCCGCATCTGTGACCGTCGTACCCATGATCCCCTGTTCTCGATCCCTTAGACTTCATTGCGGCAGTGACAACTTACCGTGTTGTCACTCTTGTCGACTCGGAGTAACGCAGTTACGCAAACAACACCATAAAGGGAATTGGGACACCTCACTGAGTCGTCGTAATGTGCGCAGCGCGGCGAACGACTCGATCGATGAGGCTGGCGACGAGGGCAAGCCCGTATCATAGTGCGGTGACGTTTTATGACGTCCCAAGTCAAGATAGCTCAGAGACTCAAGCTCAGGCTGGGTCATCCACCCCAAGACGAACGCGTCGGGTCAAGCAAGAGGCAACAGACCCTGAAACGCCCGAGCTCGACCTGTCAGACGAAGCCGAGCGCCTCGCAAAGAACACCAGAGCCGTTTCGCGTCGGAAGAATGTCAAACGGGTAGTTCCGGACTCGGAAACAGAGCTCGCCGTGTCTCGAAAGTCGTCGCCGAAGAAATCGGCAAGCAAGGCCAAAGTCATCCCCCAGAGCCTGGACGTCCCGCACCCCACACCGCCGAGATGGGCAGAAGTCTATACCGCCATCAAGGAGATGCGCTCGCGCACCGTGGCACCGGTAGATACGATGGGTTGTGATCAGGCGCAGTTTGGAGAAAAGGATCCCAAGGTGGGTGTTCCTCGCGGGTGACGCTATGAACGTTGATTCGATGGGTGTTCTTTCTTGTCATACCAGAACCAGCGGTTCGCGACGCTCGTATCTCTAATGCTCTCCTCACAAACTAAGGACGAGGTCACCGACGCGGCGGTCAGCAAACTGCGAAGCGCACTCGGTGGATCGCTTTCTGTTCAAGCGGTGTTGAAAGCAGACGGAACGACCATTTCGGAAGCGATCGCCAAGGTTGGGTTTTGGAGAAGAAAGACGCAGTGAGTTGTGTCTCTTGTTCGACCGTGGATTCTTCGTCTAACTCATGAATGCTTGTGTTGGGGGAAAGGTACATCAAGCAAACTGCGCAGCGGTTACACGACGATTTCGACTCGGACGTCCCCAAGACCGTGGATGAGCTGTGTTCGCTCCCTGGTGTGGGTCCTAAGATGGCATTTTTGGCATTACAAGTGGCATGGAAGTTGTACGTCGCATTCTTACCGTGTGTTGGCACGAACAACCTGACCGCATTTGTCATGGACGCGTGCCCTCCCCTTCCGTGCCTCCGTGAATCCAGAAACGTTGGAATCGGGGTCGATGTTCACGTCCATCGGATCACGAACCGGTTGGGGTGGCACAATAAACCGACAAAGAACCCCGAGGAGACCAGGTGCCGCTCGCAATACTCTCCTACAAAATCTGGCTGAATGCGCCTTCACGCAGACTCAACCTTCAATCATGGCTTCCGAAAGAGTTTCACGGCGAGATCAACCACATGCTTGTTGGCTTCGGTCAGGTGAGAAGACGGTGAACTGATTGCTGCGTCTTTTGGTGACACGCGACGGGCATCATAGACTATCTGCCTGCCCGTCGGTCCAAAATGTGGAAACTGTACGTTGAGCACTGGAGGACTGTGTCCGAGCGCACAGAACACCAAGACCAAGGCGTCCAAAGCCGCTACTCGAAAGGGATCCTCCACGAGCGATTATGCAGAGGGCTCTGGACCAAAGATTGAGGTCGAAATCGAGATACCAAGGAGCCAGGATGCCAATGAAGAATAGTTATCAGTCAGTTCCCCTTCTCAAAGTTTCAGTGTTGAGTCTGAAGCATCTTAGGCTGGTACCCATTCGCAAAACCTCTAGGACTTTCCGCGCAACTTGTTCAATACCCATCTCCTAGTAGCGGCTAGATAAACTTGATTAATGTTACACCATGCGTGAAATCCCCGCTCAATCTAACGAGTTGGTAAGGTTGGTCCGTCGACTGTCTATCAACATCAGTGTTCCGCCAACGTATGTATGTATCTACCATGAGCGGTTCAACAACCCACTCGTCGTACCATTAGCTTCCTCATCCAAATCTCTGAATTGTATCTGTTCATACCATGGATTCAGATAGTGGGCGAGCTCTGTCTTGTGATAGGTCTCTACACTTGTGCGTGAAATACGAATACTTGATACTCGACGTGTTCGATAGCAGTCGCATCATGCGCGGCGAGGAAATGACAGCGAAATCGTACGTGGCATTGATCGCGATTCGTCGACTTGCTTTATACTATGCAGTACTATAATCGACTGCAGCCCTGGCGGGTTCCTGAACGAACCCAGTCCAAGTGCTTATCTACGAGTAAGTAGTGTCAAAATCAGACCTGCTAACCTCGGACCCGTGATTGGAAACCCAACAAAACCTAGGCACAGATTTAGCTCCATCATGATGCTGCGGTCAGATCTCGCCGGGGTGATGATGTAATCTAGGTTTCTTTCTCGACAATTCTACGGAATTTCAGCTCTGAATGTTGAACGTTGAACTCTTGTCATGGGGCACAAAAGATTTTGGATGCTGTATACGGTGACATACTTGTTCTTACATGAAGTATTTTAAGAAATACTTTTCCTTCCTTTTCTGGAAAAGTCGACGTTCTGGATGCCGGAAGCTCCCGAGAGCTTCCCAATATGGCGACCAGACGGGCCGGACTCGAGACTCTACTTGAAACGATATCGGTTACTAAGTTATCTAGAACCGACTCGGACCCCAACTGGATTGCGTACAATTTCCGTTCAATACTTTACTTGGACTGCCAATGGCATTTCTCCCTTTGTTTTACTCCAACCACGACGTTTGAGATGCCTCGGGTCTCCAACACTTGCCCCGCAACAGGACAGCCCCTCCCCAAAGACTATCTGCACACCCTAGACGGCCATTTCTTGGATACCGACGGTCGTACGGTCTTACTTCGTGGCGTGAACCTCTCTGGATCCTCCAAAGCACCCGTTGGCCAACCCTCGCACAACCGCGACGAGTTTTGGTCGTCTGCACGGGCGGGCGGGCACAGCTTTCTCGGTCGCCCGCTCAATCTCAACGATGGCTCTGCAGACGTGCATCTAAGCCGACTTAGAGGGTGGGGGTTTAACGTGCTTCGGTTCCCCGTCACATGGGAAGCGCTCGAACACGAGGGACCGTAAGTGCTTTGTTCTCCCCTGATTCCTCGTGCCCGTTCTGACGTGCGGTACGTTTAGCAGCCAGTACGATCATGCGTTCATAGACTACACGATCCGCGTCCTCTACAAGTGTAAAGAGTACGGATTCAAGGTCTTCATCGATCCGCACCAGGACGTCGTACGTCCGTTTTCTTTATTATGTGGGCCTCGTTCTGACACGGCGTGTCAGTGGTCACGTTTCTCGGGCGGATCTGGCGCACCCTACTGGACCTTCCCAGCATGTGGCATCGACCCGCAAGCGTTCACGGCGACCCAGGCTACCATCGTGCACTGCGAGTATCCCACTTCGGACGCCCCGAATCCGGATGCCCTCCCGTCCATGATCTGGTCGACCAACTACGGTCGTCTCGCGTCTCAAACCATGTTCACGCTGTTCTACGCCGGCAAGGCGTTCGCTCCGACGTGCTTCTTGGATGGCGTCCACATTCAAGATTACCTTCAGTCCCACTTCATACACGCGTTTGGCGTGCTCGCAGACCGGATTCGCGATGCGGGCGGGCTGTTGGACGACGTCGTCATCGGCTGGGATAGCTTGAACGAGCCCTCGGAGGGATTCATCGGGTGGGCGGATCTGAACGCGTATCCGAGCGCGCATGGGTCTGTGCTCAAAAAAGGGAGCGTGCCGACGCCGTTGCAGTCGCTCAAGCTCGGGATGGGCTTCGTGCAGACGTTGGACAATTATGCCGTCGGTTCGTTTGGACCGCAACGCGATGGGACCGTCACGGTCGATCCAAAGGGCGTCCGTATATGGGTCGACCCCAGTGTGGAGCCAAACGGGGTGCACCCCAAGTGGAATTGGAAGCGGTCGCGCGAATGGACGCTGGGGACGTGTATATGGGCGATCCATGGCGTCTGGGACGTTGAGAGTGGGACGTTGCTCGAACCTGCCTACTTTCGCAACCATCCTCTTTCGGCCTCCCTGTCCGGTGTCGTCGATTCCGACCGCAGACCGACACGTTTCCTCGACGATTTCTTCCTCCCCCATCTCACGGACTATTTCGCTCGTATCCGCGTTGCGCATCCGAGCGCCATCGCTTTCGTTCAACCACCCTCCCTCGCCATCCCCCCGCAGATTCCGGAATCGCTGCTCAAAGGACGGGGATGTAACTCGGCGCACTACTAGACGGTCTGACGCTGGTCACGCGTCGCTGGCAATGGTTCAACGCGGACACCTTGGGCATCATCCGGGGCAAGTACAGCAACCCCATCTTTGGCGCCAGGTTCGGGGCGTGGGCGATCCGTGCCAGCTTTCAGCGCCAACTTGGGATGTTGACGTCCGATGCCGGCCAGCTGGGTTCGGACGTCGCGGCGCCGCGTCGCTACCCGACCCTCGTCGGCGAGATCGGGACGCCGATGGACATGGACGGCAAGAGGGCGTACGATCCGACGGGCAAGGGGTATGGCGACTATGCGACGCAAACGCGGGCGCTGGACGCCAGTTTGAATGCGGCGGATGGGCCGAACGCGTTGAGTTATGCGGTGTGGACGTACTGTCCGGATAACAGCCACGTGTGGGGAGACGGATGGAACCGGGAGGATCTGAGTTTGTGGAGCGAGGACGACGTGCGGGGGAGGACGACGACGGCATCTGAAGGGATGGTGGCTGGGATGGTGGCGTCGGCACGCGCGAGTGTGGGGTCGTGCTGTACCGTGACGCCGATGTCGCCTCACGACCTGTTGAGGTTCTTACGTGACGGCGCGCGTGCGGTACGCGCCTTTTGTCGAGCGTATCCTGTCACGGTCGTCGGAACGCCGGTGGACATTCAGTTCGATATCTCGAGGGCCTCGTTCAAGCTGAAGATTCGCGTCACGCCTGCAGATGCGCCACAATCAAAGGCGGGAGGGAAGGAGGTGGACAGCTTGAAGAGCACTGATGGTCAAGGGGAATGTGCGCTGCCGACGGAGATTTACGTCCCGTTGGTGCACTTTGCCTCGGACGCGTGTGTCGAACGGTCGCTCGGGCGGCAGGTCGACTCGGAGGAT
The DNA here is from genome assembly GCA_038090475.1 of Wakefieldia striispora. NCBI lineage: Eukaryota > Fungi > Basidiomycota > Agaricomycetes > Agaricales > Hymenogastraceae > Wakefieldia > Wakefieldia striispora. The sequence goes on along the minus strand of JBBPMU010000280.1, from coordinate 24,456 downwards.
CTGGACGACGGGTCCGCCACGAGGTTAGCTCTGGCGAAATCGTTGGGGTATGACAAGGTGGATGTGATCGAGACGGAGGGATACGCGATGCGAGTCAAGGTGTCAGAGGGGAGGGTGGAGGTGGACGAGAGCGAGCAGATGCTACGCTGGATTTATTCCGTGCCTGTCGATGGGGATAAGGAGGTGTCGATCGAGGTGAAGAGGGTGGGAGGTGCTATCGACTGGCTCGCGGTTGCTCGTCCGAGGTCAGATGGTATATCATGGAGTTGGCCATGGCAGTGGGACATTTCCAGATGGGTGGACCCCGAGCTACTTCCATACGGATGTGTGATCGTTTAGTAATGGGATTCGGTTTTGTCGACCTCAAAGCTGAGTGGAATCCTCGTCGCTTACCATTCGGTTCACCTCACGTCTGCGCGCGCGGCCCAGATCCTGCTCCAGATAACAATAGCTTGACGAGATAAATATGGACTCAGGAGGTCATTTCATCTCCAGGTGGAGGCCGAACGGCGATACCGATCTCAGGCTCACATTAGACGCTCAACGTCCATTTGGGCCGCAACGTCTCCGAAACTTTTCGCTTCCCTTATCACCTTCTTCTCCCTATGAGCCGCTCACAGCAACGTCTGCTCTCCCAGCTCGCCACGTCGCCCAACGAGCTCGCGTCTGGTCTCGGGCAATGTCTCGAGGCACTCCGTCTCATCGCTGCGCTTCCCCGCGCCTCCCCCGTGTTCGTGAGCTACACCTCTGGCACACTCCCCACCACCAAGGCATTCGGTCGGGACCACCTCTCTCGCGTCCCTCTCCGCGTACGTTCCTCGTTTTTCCAACATCAAACACGCCCACGCCCGGGACTGACACCAAAAACGTCCACAACAGACCGTGATCGCGCTGATCAAGACCTCGTTCGGGCTCTCTGATCCCGTCCGGATCGCCACCGCGTCGTTCTACCGCGAAGACGGCACGATCGATCCCACGCCCGTGCTCGTCGACGAGGATTCGTGGAAGGAGCTCGTGTCGTACGTGCACACGCTGCACGTCGAGGACGACCACGAGCGTCCGTTGAGTGCGCTGTCCGGCCTCTCTCAGGCCACCACCCTCGGGGGAGCGGTCGTCGTCGGGAACGGGCTGGCGGGCGGCGCGGCGGGTAAGGGATCGGGGCTCAACTCGAACGCGTCCGCGTTCGTCCCGTCCTCGGGGAGCGCGATCACCATCAAGACGAGCGAGGGTGCGAAGCTCAACCTGGAGAGTCTGTTCAAGAAGACGAACTCGCCGTCCTGTGCGTTGTCGTGTCGCGTGATGGACGTGTGTGACTGACGCCCGCGGTCGTTTAGCACCCCAAGCCACGTCCCCCTTTGCCATCTTGGACAACACGGGCGCGTGCGTCTGACCGCATATTAGCTCGATATTAGAGGATGTACGTATCTCCAGAGTACTTATTAGAACGTTCCCCCCAACGTGTATATGTATGTATCTACGTCTAACGAGGAAACCCAAAAAAAAAAAAAACAAGTGACCGGAAACCACGGCGTGTATAAATAAGGAGACGGATTTAGACCATGATCGACTCGAGGATGGGCAGCACCGCCTCGATCTTGGCCGCGAAGACTAGCGATCAACGCTCGGCGTTAGCAACGATCCTCGAGATCACACGAAAAAGGGAAACAACGTACATCGGCTCGGGCAACGCTGTGAGAAGCAGCTTAAAACGCGCACAAGTCCCCGGATCGCCGCCATCATTTCACCTTCCTCGCGACGACGCGATTCGGTGTCTGGTCGCCCACGGAGACGGAGGACCTCGTCGTGCAGCGCGAGGCAGCACGCCGTCCAAACGATCTGCGACCGAGGGTCAGTTGTGCTCTCGAACGTGTATACAAAGAGACGTACCGCATATATCGGGCTGATACACCCAATCTTCAACCCCGCCTGATCTAATAAGCGAACGACGCCGAACGCCCCCTCGACACAGCGTCTTCGGGACGGCCCGTACGTCGAGATGAATGGACGATGAAGGATGACGTGTGCGAGCGCAACGAGGTGGAGGGCAATGGCTGCCTGCCTTTGCTCTGGCGTCGGTGGTTGCTGACCGACGGCGGTTGCCATCGACATCGCCGCATTCAAACAGTTTTGAAGGAGGACGTCCAGCGTCCCGAAACGCGCACGAAACGCTTGCGATTGGCTGATGGTCTGGTCTGTGTGAAGGGGGTTACGAGACGGAGCGAGCGAACGCGACAAGGATGGCGTACCAGACGTGTACGAGGCAGCGATGACCGTCGCTTCCCCGAGCAGCACCGCGGCCTTGGCATGCATCGTTTCTGCACCACCCCGCGCGAAGTTGTGGTTGGCGTCGTGGAGAAATTGTTGGACTGCGTTTGATCTCGCCTCGTTTACCCCAGAACCAGGCCATGGTACCGTTATCGCATCCCCAGCACCCCCGTCCGTGGTGAACGACTGACTGGGTCCTTGGCCCACCGCACTGAACCACCGATCGAGGATATACATCGCCCAGAATGCGCGCACCCGCTCCTCTGCCTCGATGGCGTCCAACGGTGGCGCCAATTCCGCGCACCCCGCGAACGCGACCACGCCGACACTCGCGGATCCGGGTGACGACCTCTCCCTCGCGCCCCGATGCGCCTGGCCTTCCCGCCGAGCGTCACCCGGCGAGTGGGGGCCGACGTGCAACTTCATCATCATCCCCAGCGCCCATGTCCCGCTCGCGTAGTACTTGGCGGCGACGAGCTGTCCGATGCGCTGCATGTAATACGCCAACAACACCCCCGTCTGAATCACGTGAAGGAACACGACGGGATCCGGTTCGGCGTCGATGGTGCTCAGAGCGGATCCAAACTGGGCTTGCGCTTGGGCGAGGACGTTGGCGGCGAGGTTCTGGTTTCGTTCGCGGGTTTGCACGTTATCTTCTGCGCTGACGCCGGCGATGTACACGGACCAGAGCGTGAGCGCGGTTTGTAAGGCGGGTAAGATCTGTGTGCCGAGGGCGTGGAGACGATCCAAGTTGAGGAACAGGCCAAGCTCGGAAGAGTACGGCGAAATAACAGATAACCTATCACCGACGAGGCGATGCGATGATAAGCGGACTGTGCCCGATCATAAAAAGGAAACTACGCACGCCCGTCTAGCATACGACCGCACTTCAGACTCGACATTGACCCCCTGTGACGGCGTTGCACTCCCTTAGGAATCGAGTCAGTGCACTTCGTTTGCACAGCATGGATGTTGATGGACACACCACTTGGAGACGGCACGTGTCTCATCGGTACCATGCGATGATAGGAGGTTGGTGACGCCGCCTGTGCACTCATCTGAACTAGTGCTGATGGCGACATTGCAGTACTAGGCCCGGCGGCAGCACTCGAGTAGGGGTCGTACAGCTCGACGGACGGGATCGCCGTGTCCGGATGCTCCAGTTCTTGCACTCTGGCTCGCAGTCGCGCGATATCCTCTTCCAAGGTCAGCGTCCGGGCACGGCGCTGACCATCGGTGTATTCGCAATCCTCGACACGCTCTCCGCGGAGACAGGGCGTACAGACCGGTCTAACGCCATCGCATTTCTAAAGCGAGAAAGTCGATCAGTCACCGAGGATCAGTAACGGTTTCCGGCCCGGGTACGCACCATCTTCCTGCGACTGAGGGGCATGTGACGCGTGTGAGCGGATAGGGGAAACGGGGGAAACGGAGGTGCGACACGCACCGACATGAAAGGCAAGCCTTTCCTCTCTGTAAAGAAGACACGGTGGTTGACGAAGAGGTGCCTGCCGAGTTCTGAGAATCAGATACTGGATGCGTGTTCATGTTTGTGCTCATGATGACGGGGTGAGATCGGATGACGAGTTCGCTGGATTGTTTTGGCGGTAGCAGCGACAGACAGCACGTTATATAGGCGGGACATGGCGACGTCATCCACCTGACGACATCGGCCTCGGAAACGACTACCAAACTCGCTTTTGTCAGTGCAGAGTTGCGGAATCCGATGGCGCGTGCCTAAGCTGCAACGGCAGAAGGGTAGGACAGGAATTGAATGGCATCAAAAAATCTGTGTGAGTTCGAGACCTAAGATTGGTGAAATACCGGGAGGGTTGAGTACCGAAGATGCGATGGTGGCATGGTGCTGTCGTCGTCAACTCGGCGTGGTTGACAAAGCACGTAATCCTAATGCCCGAAATCGAACACCGCACTCTATAGGGACAACGTAAAAATGGCACAGGAAGTTTCACGAAGGACGTAGAAACCTGACGGGACAACACTGGTGGGGATGCGTCAGACAGTTGACGGATACGATCCGTTCTGTGTGACGAGCGTGGGGACGCGTGAGGAATTGAGGCCTGGTTTTGGTCTAAGTTGTCATAGCCGAGCAATATACATTTGACTGAGTCGCGACGAAAACTCAGCTGAAACCTTGGTGTTTATGATAGGCGATTAAAATGTCGCCAAGCCTAGAACCTAGATGTCATAGACCCTGTTGATGGCGGGTAAAGAGTCTAAAAGTTTTACTTGCTTCAACTTGCTGTATTTGTGATTCTCTGATCCAGAGTCATGTTGACACCCACTGGCAGACACCGTCGATTGCCCTTGCAATAGTGAATACAATTATTAGCCATTCTCAATGTGCCTCTGTCCAAGATCTCTGATCGTCCAGTCTGCTCAACGATGCGTGCCGAGACGAGTCTCCTGAACAGATCACGTCCGTACGTCCACGCGTGTTCGACCGCGTGTCCTTCAGCACGCGTGCTCGCCGTAATTGGCCCCTTTCCAGTGCTGCCTCGTGCCGCCTCCATTTTTTTCGCTGGTGTACGAGCGGTTGCCTGTTCCATCCAGCTTTGCGCCTGCTGCGCCATCCTGCCAACTCTCACTCCTTTTCATCCCGTCCTCGTCGACTGCGTCAAAGTACACACACACCCTACGTTTCATATTCGTGACATCGGCTACATGGCAGACTACCCCGAATTAGGTCCTATTCGCATCGACACCAGTTTCACTCGTCCACACAGCGGGGGTCGAGACTTCCTTGCCGAACCGGTCCACAGGGATCGTTATTCCCGCCAAAGTAGTCAAACTCAGTCCCGGACACGGGGCGTCACCTGGATATCTACTTCTCAATCACAAGCCCCCTCTGCGCACACTCCACAGACCCCCCGGTATGTCCCACCCCCCGAATTCCAGCAGACCCGCACCCCTACCCCCGTCCTACGCAAATCAGCCCCGACGATCACGGAATCGGACTTGGAAGCAGAGTACATGACTGTCAGCGTCGAGGACGGCGACGAATGTCAATATCAAAGACATGGGTACGGATGTAGTGAGGTGATGCCGGTGGCTGCGAATGGAAAGAGCGAGAAGAAGACTAATTTCGTCGGAGGCTTCGTCAACGGTCTGCGACGGATTCCCAAGGTTATGTCTAAAAACCGGTTAAGGGATCATGGAAAGCCGGAAAGACAGGGGACAGGGGGTACGGCCGCGAGTGCGATAGAAGCAGGTCGGACGACGACCCTACATCGTTACACCGGTCCCTCCATGCCCGCCATCGCCGCTTCTAGTTCTGATGATATCCCGACAGTAGAGCGGCTCGAAACTTCACCGCGTGCTTCCTCTGTCTCACCCCACCCGCGACACACTATCCCCGCAGAGAGCGATGTCAGTATTGGCGACGGACGACGAGAGCGATTGTTGCTATCCTCCGTTCGTGAACACGAGTTCGAACACAGTCTCCATCCCTCGTTACACCCCATTCACAACCATTCCAACTCAGACGACACCTCCACATCCAGCCGCCCTCCCTTTGGACGGGAAGGCGACCTTCCTAACGCCATGTCCACGCCCATTCTTGCCGACGCTTCCATCCGCGTTTCCACTCCTATTCTCGCCGAGCCTCGTCCATCCGCAGACTTTATGAAGATGGACTCGCCAATCCGACCTCCTCCGGCCGAATCCGTGCGCTCTCAGATCGTGCGTGCTAGCAAGTTCATGCGAGACCTCAACCGTCTCCCATGGATCGCTTCCTCGGGTGTCTCGAGCATCTACATCCCCGGCGAAGCGACGACACGACGGTATAGTCGACCGATAGCCAAGAACAAAGGGTCGTCGTGGTACACCACGCGCGCGAAACCGATCGACCTTTTCGCAGGGCCGTCGACGACGGGGTTACTCCCTCCACATCCCCCGCCTCCCTCTGCGTCGGGACTCCCCCAGCCTGTCGTCCCAGCGCCGTTCATACTTGGGTCGAGCGCCAATTTGTTGTTCACGCAGCCAGTCCATGCGGGAGGTGGAGGTGGATCTGGCTCGCGTTCGCCTTCCCACGAAGGTCCGCCCTCGACGGACAGTCATGGAAGTCAAGCGCAGGTCCTAGCGCCTGCTTACGTCGCACAGCCGTTGTTTGTGTATCCGTCCGGGTTGCCTCAACCGGGGGGGCCACAGGAGGCACAAATGCCGAGGCCCGTGTTTATGCTGGCCAATTCGCAGCCGCAATTCTTGTCGTCGGGGCAGTTGGATGTAGGCGCAGGGATGGGAGCTGGAGCACGGCTGTTCGTCCCGCAGCCGTCTGGGCTGCGGACGCCAACGTTCGGATGATGAAAGTGAAGGCAAACAAAACAAACGAGCACCCCACGTCCATCTCTCCCGTCCCGAACTGGTCATTTTTCCTTACGTTTGCATCACATCTATACCCGCGACTGAATCGATCTTGGACAATCAATCTCCGCATCTATCCATCATTGCTTTTTTTTTTTTTTTTCCTTTCGCATTTCGTTAACTTATGCCCTACGCCGTCTTACGTTATGTACATATGAGCGGTGACTCCGAGGCTCTCGGAGCTACGACGATTGGGGAATGCAAAGTTTCGATTTGATGCCGACTTGTATCTTTACGTCGACTGATCGTTACTCGGCAAACGTGGCAATCACATGCACGCTTACTTTACTTGCCGGATCCAAAATGCGCAAGGCATTGTCAGGTCAATGTCGTGTAGTCGACTCACGACTCGCACTTTCACTCTACGACCGGCCGCATCAGGTTGCTTCTAGATGATGCCAAGTTGTCACTCTGCTCCATAAGCATATCGGGGTTCATTTCGTTTGCCCCGCCATAGACGAGGACAGCCTGTAAAATGAATGAGCAGAAACTACCTTCCCGGCGATGCACAGAATATCCGCTCAGCGAGCTATGTCGAAGCTATGTGACTCTGATCAAGCGGTTAATCGTGTAAAAATAGAGATTTACTAGCCCGCGCCAGCGAGGATCAAAGATCGGGAAAGACTCTTTTCCGGAGGTTCCTCCAAACAGACCAAAAAAGAAATCGTACGGGCGTACAAGTGCCTCGGGTCCTGGACGCGCTCCACATTTTCTCGAAAACGGAGGCATTTAATATATGGTCACAATTTTCGACAAGGAAGACCGCGTAGCCCGTCACCTTGTTTCAGGGGGGACCTTGAAACTGTTGGAATGATCCGCTTCTCCAAGTGTTCAAGTTTGTCACGATGTTGAGATCCGCGGTCTTCCATGCTCAGCACTCCGTCTTTTCATTTTGTGGGGCAGCGTTTGACAGCTCCAAACTGTCAGCCATTCATTTCCGGGGGGTCTGCGCGGGGGCTAAAGTGGCTCCGATGACGCAGAGAGGTTTTAGTAGGTACGGTACCTCTGATTGGCAAGCGTGAGCATTTTATGCCGTTTTCACTGTCTGGTGCCTGACCTCGACACGGAGTGACAGATGGCGAATCGCCGTCGTCTGATAAGGAGCGTCCTATCTGTCGATGGAGTCATAGATCAGTGACGCGAGCTCCACCGCGTTTGTGATTGTTGAAACGTACCCAGAAGGACGCCCCTTCGCTCTGTGAGCACTCTCAGTCACGCTCACCAATCCCGATCGGCGAAGCGTCCTATTCCCGCATGATGTTGGATATAGGATGACGAAACGAGCGTTAGATGGATGTGGGTAACTAAGGCGTGTTTTGTGATGCTGAACACTGGATTTCATCAGAGGTGGACTTACAAAGCTCGGTGATCGGTGCGCTACATAGTCACAATGTGCAAACTGCACGCAACGGATCGGGGCGTTTGAATCCGGTCCCGCAACGCTCGTCTTCGATCGAATCACATGTATCACGGACGCGGTGCTGCCATCACTAGGAGTCTCCAAGTAGGGTTGACGCGCATGACACAGCTAGAGTACGGACGAAGAGGGGTGAACGCGCGACTCAAGTCCTTTTTAGCTTTTCGACGAGGTCGACCTTCGGTTCCACCGAAGGGTCGCGTGGTCTGCGTCGTAGATACGACTTGCAGCCTGAGGGGGTCAGCGTTTCAGATGCGATTCGGTAATTTCCATGAGCGCAGTTGTATGGACTTTCCTGGCGGGGCTATTCGGCACCAAACAAAGGACAAATCATGCAGGGGTGAACGCGAGGCGCGCCGGGCCAGGGCGCAACACCGGGTTCGGACATGTCGGTACTGGATGAACGTCGGGACCAGCCTTGTCGTGATGGTTGGGATAGAAGAGGTGTCCGAATGTTGGATGCCGACGACGCTCATTCAACAAACTGTTGGAGGGCACTGGCGAGAAGGCGTTGGATACTTCGAGGCTGTCCTCACCGATGGACTTCATAGGGTCGAAAATCGGTTGGGCGGGCATGCTGTCCAACTTGGGCGACGCATCGCCAATGGCGCACCCAGTGGCATTACCTCATGTTTCGAAGATGCGACTTGGTCATATCGACCACGGAGCTGTGCTTGATCGCTGACCCTGGTTTTATCTCATCGGGTCGAGAATACAAAGATCCTCGGTTTTTTCGAGTCCAGGGTTGTTGTCCTCTCCGCCAAGGGTCGTTGCGAGCTGTCAGACGCGCTAGGCGAGACACTTTCCTAGTGCCTACACGATGTCCTCCGACCTACAATCGACGTTGGTGCTTCTCAAGACGAATAACTATGCATCCGGTATGTTTGCGCGTACTTTCAATGGATGTAGCGTCATTGTAACCGATATAGTTGCTCTCGTCGCCGCTGTTCTATATGATTTTAGTCAGTGCTTTGCTTTGCCTTGTGTTGTCCTTCTCAAACTGATGATTGGAATATTACATTCATAGTCCTCACCTTCGCGAAGGAGGTAAGTAACCCCTTATGGCGTCGTATGGAGTTATCGGCTAAAGATACCCAAAGGTAACATATATTTGGGTACGCGGAAGCAACGCCTATCAGTCGGGACTGGCTAACGTCCTGATGGCCTTCCCACAGCACCGCCCCTGGTCCTGGGTTTCTACTGTATTTGTTCTGGTGTGTTTCCGGACTTGGACACACATCGTCATATGGGTTCTGAGTCGGCCATTCCGCAGGTCCGCTATGTCGGGCTTTGTTGGGTCGTGTAAGCCTACAGATGTTGCAACGCACACTGTACTTTGACACCTAATTGTTTGTCCTTAAGCACTGATGCCCTTGGTATGTTCCGAGCTCCGTTGGAAGTACTCGGATTAATGAAAGTCACCTTCAGCGGGTAGTACCTTTGTTCCCGGTCCGCAGAGAGTCAGTTTTTCCTTGCGTTTTGTCCTGTGTGGCATCAAATTGACTGTGGTAGTTGTGTGTTACTCCGCTCTATCCTTCGAACGCTTTGCTGAATAATTCCATAGGTGTGAGTGTCTTTATCTGTAGATCCTCACAATAATAGCACACACCTAATGAATGTTTTCCAGGTACCGCATTTTATTTGATAGGATTCTGGGGATTTTCGATATTCCTTGCTGCCGCTGATCGTGCGTTACCGTACCCCCTCGTTTCGTATTCCTTACCTCTTCTTCATCATAGTGGTCATGATTCTACGGGTGTATGCTATGTGGAATTGCTCGAAGAAGATTCTTTATGGCCTCTTGTGCATTTATGTCACACAGGTCGTTGTTTACCTCGTTATCGTAGCTATCTACGACAATCCCGATACATATCTCTCAGGTACGACTCGAGTTTATTTCATTACTTCTGCAATCACATTGAGGCTGCGCTTGGTTTCTTTCTTCAGTCATAACTATCCAAGTCGCCAGCTATTCCTTTTGTTATGATTGGTGGCACGGCACCCCCTCCCGACTCGACCTCTCTTCTGCAATTCCAAGATTTGTTCTCGGTGCTGCTCTGTTGATCCTCGCAGTCATCCCAACGTTAAGAGAGATGGTTTCTGTCTACAAAAAAACCAAGCAGTGGCAGCCCAACCGGTACATTCGACATCTCACAAGAGAAGGTATCATTTACTATCTCGTGTATGTCTCGTTTTCTCTTTCCTTTTACTTATTTATTTTGCATCTGCCCCTTTCGATTGCCCCGGCTCCGGCTTTTACATATCGTCGTCAAACTAACCACACGAACGTTCATTTTTTACTTCTAGAAACATGTACTTCAACATTGCCAGCATGATCCAAGACAGTCCGTCTTTCAACAGCACGACATTGATCTTTGTGAACTTGGTTGCATACATGTTGATATATCCCATGATGCCCCGGTTCATTATCGGCGTACGAGAGCTGTGTGACCGCGACGATCGTGGTCGTATGCAAGGGATCGATACCGGGTTCGGTTTCGGGTCACAACACGTCGCCAATGAAAACGCGGTCGTGTCTGCGATTGCGTTTGCAGATGCCCCCCCGGCGCGGGATCAGACTGAAGAGGAGAGTGCGGGCAGTTCGGATGTGGCTCAACTGGAGATGGTCGGGGATGCTACTACCTATCACGTCTAAGAGAGGACATCGGGGGGCGTAGGTTAAAATAGGTCGGGTGCTGGATGAGAGGGCCATTGGCATGGTCAAGCTGGAGGAAGTGCGGATCGGACGTGCTGGCATTCGGCTTCGCGACCGGATTCCCTAGTCGAGTAGTAAATTAGTACTGGTCAATGCGATGCAGATTATTTATTTTCAGTTCACTGACTGCCAGTGTACGTTACAACTATGTCCAGAATGTCACCAGTTGGATACAGGCACAACTCGGCACTTGTTCACATTCCTTCGAGTTTACTGCTATACACACACGGTCGTAGTACAGCACGGACACGGCAAGCGGAACGTGCGATAGAGTCGGCTTGTCACACGGAACCTGACACGAATGTTGAAGGCTTTGATAACGTACCAACTGGTCGCCCGCAGGAGTAGAGCACATGCGGTAAGGTGTTCGGAGACAATTGAATTTCTCTATCAGAGCGACGTATGGTGTTCCCGGTGCATATTCAGCCACCGCAGCCGAGGAAACGGTTTCGCTTACCTCTGCAAGTCCCCTCACGGAGGCTGCGAGGAATGATGTGGGCGAAGGGTAGGTGGTATCCCATTTGATACTATATCTTCTTTCTGCCTCTTCGTCCCCATTGCGCGACGCTATCTTTCAAATCTGACTCGAGCCCAAATCACCACCTTATCACAGAATAGAATGGGATACCACATACCAGAGACTGTATCTAATACCTCAGCAAACGAGGGCATTGCCGCGCGCACACGTGATGGTTATGGACCATCGAGTAGGCTTCTGAGGACATACCTCTGTTCCCCTGCTATCAGTACCGACCAGTAGGAGGCAAAGAAATCATGCAGTAGACAAAAGTTGGGCAGAGGTACAGTGCCTCAATGAAGGTGAGGCGTGTCGTGCAATGGGTGTTGGTGCTACCGGGGCGAACAGATCTTCATTGAATCCATCGAACTGTATTCTGCTTGGATTCCGAGTCTTCATCTAGGAGACACCGAAGCGGTGAGACACTTAGCGAGTAAAGCAAGATTAGATGATAGTCTAGTTCTTGAAGTTCTCGAATTTCTATAAAGTGGTACTACTGCAGCTGGCAGTCTTGAGCCTGTGACAGTTGGCTGAAACGTTGGACGTAGAGGGTGCCAAATGTTCACACGGTGCTTCCACTCTGACCTCGGGCTTCGATATTTCAATTCTCAATTTCTCAGCGTCTATAGACTACTGATGCCGCCTTTATCAGTTCCTGACAACCGCCGCCATATTCTCCAAGGTCACCATCTTGTGCGTCTAGTCACCACTGTATGGCCAGCAATTCGGAGAACCCAGATCAACAATCATGGTTGGGATCGGGGGAATGTGGTAACCTGGCGGTACGTTTTCTTTATAACACTACTGCAAGTTCACCGAGTGACCTGCCCTCGGTGCAACGTGCAGGCACCTGACTTCTCAGGCGGCCGCCTGAAGGTGGAGCAAAGCACCAAAGGAATTCCAGTGCAGGACGATCGCCCTTTCGATTCCGCTTCTGTCACACGTGCAAACGAAGCCGAAAAAATAGTCATTACAAGTATGAAATCTGTTTCTGAAAGTAATAGGTTCGCTGATCTGAAGGTAGGTATCCGGGTGAAGGGTGTCGCTGTTGATCTTAGGCGAATTCCCGTTGGTTTTTACGCTGCGGTCCAACACGGTAACTGCGAGTGGAGGACAATTAATATGCCTGTATTGATGAATACCGATGTCGTCGAATGGACTGGGCCGATCCCAATGTAAGACATTCTCGTCTTTGGTTGCATTTTTTTTTATCCTGACAAACATTGCAGGCCACTTGATATGTCTACCACAGTCCATCTCGGGATCTATGCATCCTTTGAACTTCAACCTATGTTGGGTAATGGGGAACTTTTACGAAAGCTCGAAGTCACTGCCGATCAGCTGCTCATTCACAGTTCACAGCGCCTTCGTGAGCAGGATAGTGCATTGCATCCAACCGAGTGCTTAACAGATCAATTTAGCCTTCACATTCTCCCCGGAAGACAGGGATTTGACATCCCCATGTTCATCCCTCTTGGTTACCATTGGCCAGTCATATCCTCGGAATAACGACTCATCAGAGTCGAAGGCCCTCGACCCATATCGCGTATGTTGACCATCTATGCCAATCTATCATTGCTGTTGACCCGTGTATCTACCTAGTTGACCACACAATCCATAGAACGGCTTGAAGATCTCACAAACCATGGTCACGATGCTCTCTCGCGTTACCGAAGACACGGAGTAAAGCGCGATCTCGAGCATTCTATTGACCAGTTCGAGTATGCACTCGATATTTGTCCGCCGAGCCACCCTTGCCGTGCTGCTACCCAATCAAACTTGGCTTTGGCGAAATTCATTCGTTGCCAGGTTGATGGTACGGCTCGTGCTCTCGACATTCCCATCGCCTTGTATCAGAATGCGCTCGCTGCCCGTCCCACTGGCCACCTTGACCGACCTTTGGCCCTGATCCACCTAGCCATTGTTCTTCTGGCACGATTTGAGACGCGGCATCACGCTGTTGACGCAAATCTGGTCGTGGCTTCCCTACACGAAGCAGTGAACCTGAGCCAGGTGGGGAGTTATGAACGCCGGGCTGCGGTTTTCTTGCTCAAACTGCATCCTGATTGTGAAATAGCTCCTGATCATGACGCTATTCAACCTTCCCCGGAGAAAGGGATCCCATACAGTCTGGGCGACGAGGATCCCTGGACTTTCAGCGACAACTTGTTCTCCCGCTTCGAAGAATTCGGTGACTTAGCCGATCTCCAACGAGCAATATTACTTTTAGAGGAATTCATCCGCTCCACCCTGGAACCCAATCGTCAGTACCTCGAAGGGTTAACGAAACTCGGTGTAGCGCTATTACTTCGGTTTCATCGGCTCGGAGAGCTGCGTGACCTCGATGAAGCAATCTGGAGACACAGGGAGGCAGTGGAACTCTCCTCGGATGTGAACCCAGATATACCTACTTATTTGAATAACCTCGCCATCTGCCTTAAAACTCGTTTCGATCACCTCGGGGAATGGAGCGACATCGAGCGAGCAATCTCGAGGCTAACGGAAGCAGTCAATCTCTTACCGGATTGTGGCCCTCACAGGTCCTTCCATCTGAACAATCTCGCTCTCTACCTTAGGATTCGTTTCGCGCGCCTAGGCGAACTCGACGACCTTGAGCAGGCAATATTGCGGCACGGCGATGCCGTAGCATTGACCCCTGACGGTCACCCTACCAAGCCCGGTCGCTTGTGCAGTCTCGCTAACGCCCTTCTCGATCGCTTCCATCTCCATGGCGATCCGAATGACTTGGAAAAGGCGGTTTCGGGGCACAGCGAGGCTGTGGCACTCACCCCTAAAGGTCACCCCGACATGCCTGGTCGTTTGAACGCCCTCACCAGCGCGTTGCTCATTCGTTTCAAACATCTTGGCGAATTGCACTCCCTGGAACAGGCGATCTCGAAGTGCAAAGATGCCGTGGACCTCATCCCTGATGGTCACCCCGACAAACACGGCACTTTGAACAACCTTGCACTTTGCTTCAGGACTCGCTCTGAGCGCCTCGGTGACTCTGACGACCTCGCGTTGGCAATATCGAAGCAAAGGGATGCTATACGACTGATACCCGATGGCCATCTTGATAAACCCATGTATCTAAGCAACCTGGCTAACTCATATCGGACACGCTTCGAGCAGCTTGGAGAGATGAATGATCTCCAACAAGCAATTTCGTGGTATAGTGACGTTGTAAGGCTCACCCCCGACGATCACCCCGACAAACCTGGTCGCCTGAACGGCCTCGCCCTTTGTTTCAGAATTCGTTTTAAGCATCTCGGCGAGCTTGATGACATCGAGCAAGCTATCTCGAAACACAAAGATGCTGTAAACCTCGTTCCCGAAGGTCACCCCATTAAGGCAGCCTGTCTCAATCACCTTGCAGTTTCCTTCAGAGCCCGTTTCGCGCACCTGGGCGAGTCGGATGACCTGGAACAAGCGCTGTCGAAATGCAAGGAGGCTGTGGACCTCACTCCTGAAGGTCACCCCAACAAACCCGCCCGGATAGACGCACTCGCTGATATCTTCCTGGCTCGTTTCAAGAGCTTTGGGGCGCCAGGTGACCTTGAGCGAGCGATCTCACACTACAGGATTGCTCTGGGGCTCATCCCCGATAATCATCCCGACAAGCCCGCCTTTCTAAGCAATCTTGCCAACGCTTTCCTTGCTCGCTTTGAGCGAGTTGGCGAGCTCAATGACGTCGAGCTCGCAATTTCGATGCATCAAAAAGCCGCAGATCTTACCCCTGACACCCATCCCGACAAACCTGGCCGTCTCAATAACCTTGCAAGTTCCTTTTATACTCGCTTTGGGCGTCTCGACGAGTTAAATGACCTTGAGGCTGCGATTTCGGTGTATGGAAATGCCATTGAACTCATTCCCAATGGGCATCCCGACAAACCCGCCTTCCTGGATAATCTCGCAAACTCACTCCTCACTCGCGTTGACCGTCTCGGTGACCTAAGCGATCTCGAGCAAGCGGTCTCAAAGCTGAAGGATGCAGTGGACCTCACGCCTGATTCTCATCCCAACAAACCTGATCACCTGAACAGTCTCGCCCGCGCATTTTTCACTCAGTTCGAGTGGTTCGGTGACCCAGATGACCTCGAACGAGCAATCTCAAAGGACAAAGCTGCTGTAGACCTCACCCCCGATGATGACCCCAACAAGTATGTCCGGCTTAACGACCTCGCCAGCTCATTCCTCGTCCGTTTCAAGCACCTCGGTCAGCTAGCTGACCTCCAGCAAGCGATTTCAAAACAGACGGACACATTAGATCTCATTGCTGACAATCACCCCGATAAACCCACTTGTCTGGGCAATCTCGCCACCTCCTTCCTTAATCGTTTCGAGCGGCAAAGCGAATTAGGTGACCTCGAGGTAGCAATTTCGACGTATAAGACGGCGGTAGACCTCATTCCCAGCGACCACCCATCTAGACCCTCTTTCCTGAACAATCTTGCCAACTCCTTCGGGGTCCGTTTCGAGCGCTTTGGGGAACTCAGTGACTTGGAACAAGCAATTTCGAAACACCGAGATGCAGTGGAACTCACGCCCGATCGTCACCCAGACAAATGCGGTCGCCTGAACAACCTGGCCCTCTGTTTCAGAATCCGGTTTCAGCAGACTGGAGACCTATGTGACCTCGATCAAGCAATATCGGTACAAACGAGCGTGTTAGAGCTTGTCCCTGATGGCCACCCTGACAAACCCATCTGCCTGAACAATCTGGCCAGCTCCTTCAGAGCTCGTTTTAAGCGCATAGGTCAACTCGGTGACCTCGAGCATGCAATTCTGTGGCATAGGGATGCTGTCGAACTCACATCTGAAAGCCACCCTGACAAACCCACTTTTTTACACAATCTCGCTCTCTGTTTCTTTGCTCGTTTCGAGCGCCTCGGGGAGCTTACCGACCTTGAAAAGGCAATCGCGAATCACACGAGTGCCTTAGGGCTAAGAGCCGAAGAAAACTCTGATAGACGTGGTGGTCTCAGTAACCTTGCCCTCTGTTTTCAAATGCGGTACAGGCGTCTCGGCGAGCTGGAGGATCTCGAGCACGCGATTTCGCAGCACAAACAAGCCTCGCTACTTATCACCGATGACCACCCTGACAAGGCACGATGTCTGGATAACCTTGCTGTTTGTCTCAGGATCCGTTTCGAGCGGCTCGGGGAGCTAAACGACCTCGAGGAAGCGATCTTGCAATGCAAGCGTGCTACGGAGCTTACACCTGAAGGTCACCCAGACAAACTTATCTGTCTTCACAACCTCGCCCTCTGCTTCCGAACTCGTTTTGAGCGTCTTGGGGAATCAAGCGACCTTGAACAAGCAATTTTGGTATGTAGAGATGTTGTGGACGTCGTCCCTGCTGGGCATTCGGACAACCATGGTCACCTGGACAACCTCGCCCAGTGCTTGAGGAGTCGCTTCGAGCACTTCGGCGAGCTAAATGATCTTGAGCAGGCGATTGCGAAACATGTGGATGCCATAAATCTGATCCCGGATGACCACCCTGACAAGCACGCGTACCTGTGTAACCTGGCTCTCTGCTACAGAGCTCGTTTCAAACGCCTTGGAGAACTGAACGACCTTGAGCTCGCCATTTCGAGGATGCACGACGCTTTGGACCTCACCCCTGATGATCATCCCGATAAACCCACCTCTCTCGTGAACCTCGGTAGCGCTCTGAGAGCTCGTTTTGAGCATGTTGGCGAGCCAAGTGACCTGAAGCAAGCAATGTCTAGGTGCACGGCGGCTATGAAACTAGTTCCCGAAGGACATATGAACAAAGCAGTTTTTCTGATCAACGTTGCTCTTTGCTCCCTTGCTCGGTTCAAGCATCTTGGCGAATCGGGTGACCTCGAGCAAGCCATCTCGCATTACACTCTTGCTACCTCTACACCCACCGGCCACACTACCACTCGATTCCACGCTTCGTTGCAATGGATTTCGTGTGCTCGTTCCGTCGGGCACCCATCTCTCCTTCGTGCATATTCGGTTGCTATCGATCTCCTTCCTCAGCTTGCGTGGATAGGCCTGTCGCTTTCTCATCGTTACAGCGAACTTTTACAAGGTGGTGATGTTGTTCGGGAAGGGGCAGCTGCAGCTCTTGACCTAGGACACCGTGAACTTGCCGTGGAGTGGCTTGAACAAGGTCGCTCTGTGGTATGGGGAGAATTGTTCCAGCTTCGCAGCTCCTTTGACGAATTGTGGGCTTCCCATCCAGCTCACGCCTCTCAATTGCAACAACTGTCAATCGCATTGGAACATGCCTCAGTGACTCGTGATAGTTCTCTCTCCCTCGATCGAACGACACAAGGCGTAGGGCGATTGGAAAAACAAGCTGACGAGCACCGTGCACTCGCGATCAAGCGTGATCAACTTTTACTGGAGATTCGAAGGTTACCTGGGTTCGAGCGGTTCCTCCTCCGGAAGCAATACTCCCAACTCCGTGCTTCAGCGCACTCCGGGCCAGTGGTCATCCTTAATGCTGCAGAGACACGCTGTGATGCGTTGATTATTCCTTCTGACAAGGAAGACGTGCTAGTGATCCACATCCCTCTTCCCACTTTCACCCACATGCGCTCCAAGGCTCTTCAGAGTGGGCTCCAAATTTTACTTGGTAATGCTGGTGTCATGTCGCGTGAGGACAGGGAGGGCCATCGTGTGGGGCGGGAGCAGCTATGCTGGGAGTCGATCTTATCGGTGCTGTGGAAAGGGGTCGTCAGACCAGTCCTCGATGCACTGGCATTCTCGGTGTGTGACACTACATTACTCCAGTTTGTTGTTCGCTCCTGACGTCCCTTGATAGACCCCGGGAGAGCTCTCGCGTATTTTTTGGTGTCCAACTGGATATTTCACTTTTCTTCCAATCCACGCGGCGGGTCTCTACGGTGAACAATTTTCAGACCCGGGACACAAAGTATCTGATTTCGTTGTCTCGTCATATCTTCCGACTCTCAGCATCCTTGCGACGCCAATGAAAGCTCATACGGTCTCCAATAGCGACCTGCGCCTGCTTGCTGTCCGTCAGCCACCCTCAGATGGCCAATCGCGACTTCCAGGGGTGCACACCGAGTTGGAGCACATCAACACAGCGATTCAGAGCCGTACCTCAACACAAATCACGCTGGTCGAACCTCGTTCTGGGACGGTCGGTGAAGTACTCGGTTTGATGAAAGACGCGGACTGGGTCCATTTCGCCTGCCACGGTATTCAAGATATCGGGAGCCCCGCTGACAGTGGTCTCTGTCTCGCTGATCGGCACCGCTTAAAATTGTCAGACATTATTTCACTGTCGCGTGTGCGTGGGGGCGGGCTTGCGTTTTTATCTGCTTGTCAGACGGCGATGGGTGATGGGAAGCTATCTGACGAGGCGATCCATATCGCAGCGGGAATGCTGTTTGCAGGATATGGTGGGGTAATTGGTACGATGTGGTCGATCGGGGATAGCGTCGCGCCTCGTCTGGCAAAGGACGTGTACGAGCAACTTTTCAAGAGCGGCACGACACCACCAGATTATCGGCTGGCTGCTCGGGCGCTCCACGACGCTGTGCATAGCCTTCAAGCGGAAAACGCGTCCTTCGTCGAGTGGCTTCCGTTCATCCACGTGGGTCTTTAGAATGCAACGCCATTTTGTACTCGGAGCCTGCAGGTTGTAATACCAGTCCTTTAGATGACTGTCTTCTGCCTGTAACAGTCCATTAGCAAGATACGTGACCAAATGGATAACACATCTTCAAGTTAGGGTACTTGTATGAGCGTCGCCTGAGTGCCATACATGACAATACCGGCATCGTTCAGTCCTTGACGTAGAAGCCGGGCCCCCGTCTCTGAACCAAGATCATCTCTAGACCTTGTTTGGCGCCTGGTACGAGGTCACGAACTCGAGCGGATGCGTGATCAAGGTTATCGATGGCAGCATGGGTATTCGAAGTTACGGGAAACTTGTGAGTGTCTAACACACAAGGAAAATGGCACCTTTCGGTCCGGAGGATGCTCGTCGTGGCCCAGAGTGCGTGCGAAGTGGCCCCACACGAATCTGCGATCGATATGTTCCTCCCACGAATCCTGATTGACGAGAAACGCCATGCCAACTGAGTCGTTGATGAGGTTCATCCGAGTCGGCCCTCGCAAATCGCGACGTACCACTGGCAAGGACCCATCTTTTATGCAACTTGCAATTGCCATTGATACATCATTTGGACGGCGGCAGAACCCGAACGTCCAGCTCCATGTCGTGTTGTACATCATGGCACTGAGGCTGGCAGGGCGATTGATAAAAAAGGAGGCTACATATATCATCATGATAGTTACTCCACTGGAAATGAGCACGATGGAGTTGGAAGACGTAGGGATCAAGCAGGTGTGATATAGATCCTGAAAGACCGCCAGTAGCCACAAAGTCGGATTGAGTCGTAACGCGTGTCTAGGAGAACTTCTAGACTCAAGAGTGCCTTTGCTTTCCGATGGTCAACTCTCCTTTTCACAGTCAATCAGGCATTTGTCTTATGATGGCAGTTCTTTGATTGGTTGGGGTTATGTGACTTTCAAACCACTTGTACCATAGGTATTCCTCAATACTCTTGTCCTCCTGCTTCTCTTCACCGGTTTTTCATTGCTATACGAGAGTTGTGTGACCACAACTCCCACTGTTCGCAGGGTGTCGACAGCGGATTCGCGGATATCACTCCAGTCCAGGGTCAGACTGCAGGAGATGCGAACGGTTCGCCAGAGGGAATCCCGCCAGAGGGGGTTGAGGATAATGCACGCCGAGTTTGAGGGAGGGGGTTACGAATGTAGGAGGCACATGTCATTGGTCACTGGCGATAAATTGGAGAGGGGATGTCGCACTGGGAACGCATCGATTCTGCCTGAGTCTCGCTTTCAGCTGTGGGATAGCAGGCTGAAATAAAACTGTATTTAAAAGGACTGTCCTCCGCTGTTTCTAAGCCGTGTCGGCTACTATGTGTGTTGTGTGTGCGTCCTGAATCCTTGGCGGTCGTATCGTGGAAAGCATCGGTGCCTCGATTGAGAAATATGACTGTGACTACCACAAAAGAGTTCACATTTCGGTACTCCTTACCACGGCCTTTCTTCTTTGCACAACAGGTATGACCAGAGTGAACCATGTATCTGTGGGCGTGGAGGGCTGGGTAGAAGGTGACGGTTTCAGCCTTGCTTTACGCGCATCTTCATCTGTCTGAGTCCGTTCGTCGGCACTTGAAAACGGGGATGACTGCACTACGTCAGACAAGTCGACGGGCCGGGTAGAGAAGAAAAACTTGAGATATCCAACGTCGACTTCTCGGCCCTCCTCCAACGAATACGTAAATGGGGATGTCCCTCCAGGCCCGTACCCGATCGTGATCGCCCCGTTCTGCTTCAGCGGTGGTTCGGGGATCTTTGTGTGACCAGGCTGCATGTAGCATGAGGCTAAATGTGGTCACATCAATGCCAATGGAGATTGGGAGAATGATCGGTGAGTGTGCCCACCTATGCTCAAACTGCTGTTGTTGAACAAGAATGCGTTCAGATACAGGTCCCGTTTCGTGTGGTTGGTGACTTTGATACCGTAGAGCGCATCCGGATCGACAATAAAATCGATAACAGCAGATGTTTCCACATCTGGATCCTTTCTACACAATCCTGGTTCAACGGGGACGAGGAGTGGTAATCCAAACTCGTCGTATTCCATGTCCGACTCTTGCAACAAGTAGAATTCGACGACTACCCTGTCTTTGGTATCGATGTGATCATTTTCCTTGGCGAGATCAAGGTACCAATAGTAATGGGCAGCAGCACTCAAGGCGTGAGGAAGGCGATCGAGGGTCGACATGAGCAAGACCGTTGTCATTCCGAACCGTTTCGACTGTGGATCCAGGACCTTGAGCGTGACCAGATCATTCTCCATCCCGGCTTCGACCTTCGCCTCTTTGAGGTCGTTTACCAGCCGGAATTTAGAGAGACTAGGGTCGCTAACGTCCATTCTCCGGATCCTCTCCTCGAGCACATGAGAGGGGTCTCCACCCTTGTTCAGATAGAGGAGCAAGTTTCCAACACGCGTCAACCTTGCAAAGGAAGGATCTGCGAAGTGCAACGGCGTGGATACCGTGGTCTGGAAGTCCTCGACTACCGCAGTTTCATCAACCGCTACAGCCCCCAACATTCGTTTCTGTTCGCTATATAGCGTGAGCTCGACACCACGTGAAATGCCGTGCGCCAATCCGGCCCCGAAGACATATTTACCACCGTTGTCAATGCGGACAGGATGGCGGACTTGCCTACCAGCGGGAACCCTTGCGTCAAATATGACACGATGCTGGTTAAGTCCTTCACAGTGGGGGTTTTGCCTAAACGCGCCGAAGCCAAATCAGTGCCGAGACCATTTTAGAGGCAAAGATACGTCACCTATTCAGATGGATACGCTCGAGGGCGTCGACGTACGTGATATTGTCGAGAGCGCAATTCTTGAGTATTTCCAGAAGTGCAGCGGTAAACTGGCCCCGTCCATTATGCTCGTATGCAAGCTCACCCTCGCCGCATGCAGCTAAAAGGACGTGTGATCGAAGACCATGATAGGTGAAGCCGGAAGAAAATTTCCCGGCCCGTCCTCTCCATAGGTCCTTGTCGAGGTCAGCCGGGATCACGGGATCACTACCAAGGTCAACAGTGCGAGGTGTATATGCTTCGTTATCAACTCTTGTACCAGAAGCTGAGTGGCAGCAATCAAAGATGACGGTCTGTGCATGAAGATTAGCAGGTACAGTATAGAATGTAGTGCGATGTTGATACATACGATATTATCTCCTATCGCCTTGGCAATGTCCTCGATCAAGGCACCAATCGTACGGTCAGGAATCGGATGGACGACAGAATGCTCATAATCCCGAGGAAGTAAGCATTGGATTGTTCTTTCGTTTATTCCCCATGGACCCCAGAGCATCGGGGCGGGAAGTTCTCCCCCGTGCCCAGCGTAGAAGATCAGGAGAGGGTCCCCGTTCTTGATCCGTTGGTCGTTCCGCAGATTCTCAAAGGCCTTGATTATCATGCCACGAGTTGCGTCACGGTCGAAGAGTGTGCATATCTGATCCTCGGGCACCCGGAGACCATCTTCTAAAAATTCTTTCATAGCCTTCGCATCTGCGACTGCCCCGCTGAGCTTCTGACAATTGGTGTAGTCATCAATTCCGATGATCAAAGCGAACAAGTTTCGTTTGAACTTGCCGTCTCCAGTCATTTGGGGCATGAAGTTAGTGAAGATGACTTCGGAAGGTAAAGCCTGAGGTGCCGAATGACCCAACGCTGTGGCGCGGGAATCATTTTGAATTCGCTCTGGATGAGCACTTGACAGTTGAGCGTTGGTCGCTTTCTTTTTCTGGTACATCAAATAGATAGGTCAAAGGTAACAAACATTCTACCCCAGTCAAACTGAGGCTGGGTAATGGAGTTGACATGGACAAGATGGCTGCAGTGGCAAGTCTGCTTACAGAACGAGCCCGCCGTATTACTAGTAATGACCCTTGAAGACGTGATTACATCACATCTTCACACCCTGCATTGTCACATCTCCCACTGGCCCCATCGTCAGTGATGTTACTGGCGGCCAGCCTCGCGTCAAAAATCATTCGACCCCAACAGGTGCTTATAAGCGTCATCGGGATCAAGACTCGCTTCAAGTTACCGATTTCCTCAAGGACGTGATATTACATGATCATCTCACATACAAGTACACGCATACGAGACCACCTATCTCTCAAGATCTCACCGCTCGGACATACCAGCCACGCAGCCTCAAGATATGACCAAAACACATATTAGTGCATCAATGCACCTCTCGGCTTTCGCAGCGACTCTGCGATACCCAGGAACGTTTCCGCGAGTTGAACCTAGTATGGTGCGAGCCGAAATCCGTCAGAGTGTGACCTGGAGATTAAACGACGTGGATACGCACCGTATCGAGCGCCTGCGTGTACGATGAAAGGATAGTTGCAGCAGCCGGCGCCAGCGGGTCCCTTGGTGCATTGTTCTGGGCGTCGCGCGCAATATCGGCCATGCGACGAAGGTACGTTGAAGAGCCGTCCGGACCAAACGACACCGCATGGAATGACACCGCTTTTCTATGTAGTCGAAGAGCAAGCATGTCAGCTCTCACAATGACCGATGTACAAGCAATCAATGTTTACCCGAGTCGGATGGCGGTGCGACACAAATCCTGCATAACCTCATCTCCGATGCCGCACTCACCGTCGGACAGGAAGATGATGACCGGCAATCTGATTTTCACAGATTAGTTATAAGGATTGAAGGAAGACACAATACTTACCTTTCTGTGCTCCAGTTCTGCTCCATAATTTCTCCTGCTCGCCCAACCGCGAGAGAAAAGTTGGTGCCGCCGTCTGCAGCAGAAGGGAGGAGTGTACCCAGTAATTGATCTGGCGTACTCGCAAAATCATTCACAATTGGGGCTGCAACTTCGTGGTTGAATAGGAGTACACTGTATGCATCCCGTCGTGCAGCATTCGAGTTCGCAACGGCCGCTGCACGCGCTGTCCAGAAACTGTGCAATGACGAAAGCACAGCCCCGTATCGATTATCTGCGCGAGCACTGATTTGAGCGGTGGCTGGCGTGTTGGGTAGTGGCTTTCGGTCGTCGTAACTCATCGAACCAGAACTATGTTAGACGAAGATGATTGTGAGAAATGCTTTCCCGATATGTTTCCGGACAAAACCCACTGGTCAGCGACGAAGATCCTACCAAGACAAATCAAGTCAGTCGCTCAAACTTCACGCACGATGCAAATGGAAGTGCTCACACATGGAAAGCTTGCTGCATGACGACAGGATTCCTGCATGCAAATTGATGCCCATCTTGCGAGATGTAACCGGTTCCAACGGCTGTGGTATTAGGGTTCAAAGGCGCATGGAAGAGTGGCAAGACACAGTAAGAAGGAATGGCTGCACCGCCGCCAGCAATCGTGTGTTCGGGGCCTATCGATCGAGTCTGTGAGGCAGACCCAAAAACGCCAGCGTCACCTTCGCATACCTGAACACATGGAATCACTGCGAATTTTTCAGCCGTCGATCATTGCCAGGGGAAAACAGACGAGAACATACCACTTGGAAAAGTTAGCTTGCTCCTCTCTCGAGTATGGATCCTTGAAACCTGTC
>JBBPMU010000279.1:0-32559 GCA_038090475.1 Wakefieldia striispora | reverse complement strand
GCAGGAGCTGGATCTCGAGGATCTGTGTGGGCCCGGAGATATGTAGACGACGCCGACAGTGGTTATGGCGAGATACGGGCGGCCAAACACGCGAAGAAATGTAACTATGGATAAATTCGAATTCGAGCGACGACTCGTCATGCGCGCATGTGTCCTCTTATGTGTGCCCATGGCATCCGGGACTGGTGGTACGTGGACATGTTCAAGTCGCCAGAAGTTTTCAACTGTTACTCGACATGAGGAAGTGAATCCTCATTCGCTTGAACGTCGGTTTCTTCGGCTGCACGGCGATCGGTGCACATCGTTTGTATTGGATCGGAGAGGAGGAGAGGTAAGGTGACGAACCTGGCTCGTTATTGGCGTGGACCTCTCTTGGCAAGCGACGTGTGTCGCACACATCAATATGATTCGCCCAGAGTCGCGTCAGCTGTCCTTGACTCTTGCTCTGGACTCTTCGTTGCCATCTTATGGATATCCATAGAATCTAGGTAGAGTTGAAGCCAACTTCAGGGTCCCCACCTGTAACCGACGTCCGCCACGTACCTTTTCAGCATGTCCTGTCTCCTTCAGAGGGTCTACATCTGAAAGTCAAGATGTCGCAATGCAGTTGTTCGCTCTGAGCGACTGACCTCCACCATCGGTGAATGCCGCCAATTGGGAAGGTCGCGGAAACGGTGAGTTCTTGTAAATACCTCGCGCGTAAGTGATGGACGACGCATGTGCGAGTCCACACCTGGAGCAGCCCATGTACACGTCTTTGTGAATAATTTGTTTGACAGGATAGTCCGGGTATATACGCCTGTTATATGCCCGTGATGAGAACACGGAACTCCACGTAGAACGGATCCGCACGCTATTGTGATGAGGAAGCTATCTTACATGGTCTTGCATCTGACCTCGTTCTGTGCCGCAGGTTCGAACCAAGAAGCCTAAAAAGAGTCCCAAAGGCACCCACGTCTCGTGTGTTACATCTCGTGTCTCATTTGTTCGCGGAGCCAACTGCCGGTCTAGTTTCAATTTAAGCAGGGCATCCGTTCCGGCTTGTGCGCAGTTGGTTATCTCCATTGGACCAGGTGGGCAGATCCAATGCTACGCTCACTCGCGCGCAAAGTCTTCTAGGCGATATCTGAACAACCTACCGCCGGAACCAAGCATCTGTGCAGCCATTCGGACTCTTCAGACGTCCCCGAGAAAACTGGCTACCCGGATCGGCCAAAAAAAAAGGAAGTGCTATAGTAGGCATCGGTGTCCTCGAGTAAGGCACTCATCCGCCACTCGACTCCGATGCCTGATGTCCCCACCGTCACTCCGTGGTCGTTATTACCGCGACGGGTATCAGCCACACTGGCACCGGGTCCCCAAGGCCCATATTATCGTGCTCATGGTCCAATGCGTCTTGCTGCCACCGGCTGCAAGAGGGTACGAGGACGCGAGGCGAAGTCCTAAAACCGTCTGGACATTCGGACGATTCAGAGATACAGAGAAATGCGACTATGGGTTCGACAGTACAAAAAACTCCGCGTCCTCGAACAAGAAAACCTTCAAATTCAGCTCGAGACCATGACCTAGCAGCGTGCTTTTCGTTCGCTCTACCCTGACAGTGCCGGCATTGTTTCAGAGACGATGTGTGGTAGATCATCCAAGGACAAGTTGCCAACACATCGAACGGTCACCATAAGTTCCTGAGTCCGCCGGACTGGTGGAGGACGGATACGTAGTCTTGATTCCTGACTGTTGAGGTATCTGCTTATATACACTAGAGACCTATGGTAAAGGAGATATGTCATAGGATAAATCAGCAGGAAACAAGAAAAGAACGACGTCATAAAAATGGAGAGGGGGCGAAAAGGAAATAGGGTATCTGTCAAGGGATATAGGACCAGGAGAGCTCACAGGCCCGTCACCGAACGAGATTAATCCAAGAAATTCACGTGCATCCATTCTATCGCTACCATCTCATTCATAGTTTAGCTTGCCCATCTTGTCTTGGCCCCGGTCCAGCTTTAACTTTTCCAGCGTGACCTTCCCTGGCCTGATGCAACTCATGAGGCCGTCCAAGGTACCACAATACTGCCGCCTTGATTTCATTCATCCACTCCTTCACGACTGCCTCCTCGAATACGTTGTTGTCATAAAGACAGTGCATCTTCAATCGTCCACCTGTACTCCATGCGCTAATGTAAAGCTCTGCGGGGCGTGTATGCAGACTGAGCTTGATGTCTTGTACCACGATTTTCGGGGCCGTACCACCCATTCCGGAAGCAGTCGGAGTTGCAGAGGCCAGCCGAGGAGACGGTGCGACATGTCCTGCCTTGGACGGGTGCGGAATGGAAGAAAATGGAGAGAGCGGATGCGTGGGTGGTAAGGGATATTCTAAGGGCAGTATAGAATCTAACTGCCAACGATCAACGACAGGAATTAGAAGGGGCGGTAGAGACGCACGTCACCAAAGCTGGAACCCCCATGAGCCAGGGATACAGGGATGTCCGTAACTGCAAGAAACTCCGAGTCCGACTCGTCCGAGTCATCATGATTGCCGCCTTTGGAGGCCTCGATGCGTTCCAACCGTTGCAAAGTCGTTTGCCGGAATAGCATATCAATTAGTTCGTTCCAAGCGTGGGCAAGTTCGAGAAATAGGGGATGCTGGAAAAGCGCGTCCGCCTGTCTTTTGACCAATCCAGCACGATGCAGGAACCGATTGAATGTGAGGAGCTCCGAGAATGGCGGTGCGCCGTCCGAGAGACAGAGGTTCTGACTATGGGGCTGATAACGACCCACTGCTTCACCGAGTGGCATGAATGGCAACCGGTAAATGAAAGTCCCAATGGACGGCGTAGATTCCCCTCCGCCACCGCTTTCAAACCATGCCTTATCGAGATGCCGACGGAGGCTAAATGGGCCTGCAATGATCTGTGGCTCCTTTTTTCGATAGGCCCATTCTTCCTCCGGTATATCACCACGTAGGTATCGTCGGTAAAGCAACCGAGTCATAGCCACTTGCGCGAGTGCGAAATAAGCATTTCCAAATGTAACTTTGTGTCGACGACAGTTGGCTAGCACAGCAACGGTCTCTTCTAGCGTGATGGAGACGCTCATGCCACGAGACCGTGCGGAGACGAAGGATGTCGAAGGTGTGAGGCGACATGGAAGCGTATGGCCACCCTACGATAATGATAGAAACATTGGTCATCTGGGCAAGTATACAATGCAAGAAAATTGCCTACGTGTATCTTTTCCATCCGCGATTGGAGTATCAAGCTTGCGACAGCCTTTTTCCACCGCCGCCTTGCTGGACTAAGGAAGCGCAGTTGGATAGGTTCACGTTCTGCCAAGGGAAGGGCCATGGCCAACCTTTCTTCCAATGGAACTTGCGCAGGCTCCGGTTCTCCCTCTTGTGCCAGCGCGTCCAAGAAGCACCGCGCAAAGACGATAATCGCGGTCACGTCTGCCACGCAATGTGCTGTCAAGGTCATCAAGTGCAGAATATCGTTTCTCCCTGTCTCGCGAAAGACATATAGCTGGGCCAACAAGTCCTGTGAAAGCGGACGTGGACCGTCCAGGATATCCTGCAATCGGCTGTCCACCTCCTCTGGAGATGCCACGTGCCCGAAGACAATTTCCTGCGGTCGGAGGACAGCGAGATCACGTTCTCGGACAATGAAATGGGGCTTTGAAAGGTATGCAGGAACGCCTGCTTGCATGTTTGCCCCAACGAGAGGGGTACCTGGGGACGCTTGTAAGGTGGCACCAACGAGGGGGAAACGCCTCTTTGTAGACAGCCATGCCTTGACGATATTGGCATCTGAAAAGAGCTGTGCATCCTTGGCGCCATTGGACAGATGGAGGTCAAACAGGATAGGGCCATCTGAGGCCCCGTCGCAGAGGCTACCCCAGATGAAGGAGCTCTCTAACGCGTCTAGCGGACGATGGAAGGTCCGACCTTGAGCCGGATGAGTGTCGAGCAATGTCCAGCCAGGCATTGATGGAAACGTTGGAGAAGTAAAAAATGGGAAATGGGGAGTTGGTTCCGAAGAACCTTGTCGCCAACTTGTGTGACGCCGCTTGCGCAGTCCAATATTTACGGCTTCTAGATCTGCCCCGGCAGTGCATCAGGAGGACCGGGTTATAACGTTACCAGTTGACGGACGGCTGAGCACATCCGGAGTCCTCCAATCACAGCCCTCAAAATCGATCAAGCGAAGAATTACGGGAATGTGCCCACACCACGCTTTCTAAATGGGGACCAATCCTCGTCTTTCCACTCGGCTTCCGACTCATACTGGCAAAGTGCCACGCAGTAGTACGTAATAAGTTCGCCGCCGCAAGGCTTCTTGTTGGGTCTGCGGCCTGAGGGCTCTTTGTCTCATCAGCATCTGTGTGGGCGCACAGTACATTCGTGCTACCTGCCTGACGTTCGTCGTGGCTTGACTCGTCTCCGTCGACCCTCTCGCATGCTTCGTTGCTGGCTGCTCCAGTACCGTCGGTCGTCTCTCGACCACCTCGCTCTCCCTCGAATAACATGCTGGGCTTGCGGTGGGGTGCGGCTGCGTCCATTGACGCGTTCGCTGTCATCGTAGCAGTGGTCTCGTCGACTGACGTATCCGTGCCGTTTGCTGATGTCAACGCGCATGCCGTACGCTCCACGTTCATTCGGTCTCTATCGTCGCCCATCTCAACCTCCCCACCTGGGCGCTCTCGTGGCGGTCGTATCGATTGATTGGGGCTGTGTAAGGTTGCTCGCCGGGGTGACAAGGGCCGGCCTTGGTCTGCTGCATGCCATGTCCATTGGCTACGGCTGCGCTGTCACCGTTCCTCATGCACGGTTTCTCGCCCCTCCGGCCCTTCATTTTGACTGTCTGGCCTTTGCTCGACCGTCCTCGACTCGTGCGTCTCCCACATATAGTTGCTCGAGTTGTTTGAATGCTTCGTGAGCTGTCGCCGTGCGGTCAGGTGGAGGTAGAGGGGCTGTCTTGACGTTCAGGTTCTGGGCTTTCGTGTTGTTGTGCAGACATGCTGTAGACTTCGATTGAAGTTTCTTCGCCGGAACTAAACATATTACTAAGATGATCGAAGGAGATAGATACCACCCTCGACACCTCGGTTTGACCTTGATCGCTGATCAGCCAGTTACTAGTAGCAAGGAGTCGGATCATCCGACGTGACACTACGAAGTCGTCGAAACAGGCGAGGTGGCCCCACACCGTGCCAACATACGCGCTATCGCATTTCCATTCAGTATCGGCATCGATCATCGCGTCATCCATCTTGTAGTGTACATACAGCAATCGTGCAAAGCAAAACAAGACACGCCACAAGAGTATCACGCCCGTCTCCCAACAAACTCCCTCCAGCTCTTGACCTCACTCGGTACGTTCCCTTCTTCATACCCCATCAATCCCCTTCCATCCTTGCCCATCTTGCGCCTCAGCGCCTCCACCCACAACACCGCACACTTGGCATTGTTCAACAACGGCAACCCGAAATCCACGGCGTTCCTCCGCGCCACATAGTCCTCGTCTTCTCGACCTTTTCCTCGTCCCTGCGCGAGGTTGATGACCGATTGGATCTCGTACTCGTCAAAGACCTCGCGCAGACGGCGCTTGTCCGAGGTGGGGAAGAAGATGCGTTTGCAAGTCACATGAGGCAGGGCGGTCAGAGCGGCTTCAACCGCGGGTGAGGAGACGTAGAGCTTGAAACCGAGCGAATGGAGTGTTTTGGCGATGAACGGAAGCTCGGGTGTTTTGGGTGAGCCGCCGATGAGTACACCGGAACGAGGCCGGGGAGGCTTGAAGCCTGTCGTGGAAAGCAGTGAGGCCCAGTACGCTTCGTACACATCAGCACCAAAGGAAGCGACTTCGCCAGTGCTCGCCATTTCTAAGGGAACGCTGTCAGCCAAACGAGTATGTACGAAGACGAGTCGAACAAGTACGCACCGACGCCAAGAAAAGGATCGGCACCACCCAACCGTGTCCATGAAAACTGGGCAACCTTGATACTCGTATAATCTCGTTTTTCCTTCATCAAATCAACAGGTTTGGGCACATTGACACCCGTGATCGCCGCCGCCGCCGTCTCGATAAAGTTGTGTCCCAGTACTTTGGATACGAAAGGGAATGAACGCGATGCACGCAGATTACATTCGATGACCTTGAGCTCGTCCTCCTCACCCACTTTGGAAGCAGGCTTCTTGATCACCTGCATATTGAAAGGTCCGGAAATCTCGAATGCTTGAGCAACTCGCGATGCGATGTCTTTCAACCTGCCGAGGTCACGCTCACTCAGCGAGTAGGGAGGAAGTACAAGAGTGGCATCCCCAGAATGAACGCCGGCGTTCTCGACGTGTTCGCTGATGGCATGCACGAGCAACTGGCCCTTGTAAGCGACGGCATCAACATCGATCTCCTGCGCATTGGAGATGAATTTGGTGATGACAACAGGGTGAAGAGGGGACACTGAGGACGCGGCGGTGAGCGTGTGCGAAAGTGTGGATTCCTCGTGCACAATATTCATCGCAGCACCAGAAAGAACATACGAAGGTCGCACAAGGACCGGATAGCTGCATGGTTTGCATTAGTATTCGTTCTGCTCAGCCATGCAAGCTCACGTCTGCTAACCTGACACGATTTGCAAATTCCTTGGCAGCCTCTAGCGATGTGACTTCAGTCCACTCGGGCTGATCGACACCGATCGAATCAAGGACGCTCGAGAATTTGTGTCGATCCTCTGCATTATCAATCCGAGAAGGATCCGTGCCGAGGACATTGACACCGCTCTCTTTAAGACGAAGCGCAATGTTTTGGGGTAATTGACCTATTGAAATAGCTTATCAAACTAGCTTTGCACCGGCATAGGAGAAAATGTGGACTCGCCTCCGACACTGACAATGACGCCTTTTGCTCCCTCCAACTCGTAAATATCCATCACCCTTTCCCAACCCAATTCTTCAAAGTACAATCTATCCGCTTCGTCGAAGTCCGTGCTGACTGTCTCAGGATTGTAATTGACCATAATTGTCTTCCCACCAACGCTCGTCCCGTCCTCGTTCACAGTATCACCCATTTCCCTCAACTTGCGCGCACAGGTGACGGCGCACCAGTCGAACTCGACGCTGCTACCGATACGGTAGACACCACTGCCGAGAACCATGGTACCATGATCGTCAAAAGTGACGTCATGTGTGGATGCATTGTACGTCGTGTAGAGATAGTTGGTGTGGGCAGGGTACTCGGCTGCCAGTGTGTCGATCCGCTTCACAAACGGAGTGATAGGCGGATCCTGCGTTTTACGGAAATGACGGACCTGACCTTCCGTGGTGTTCAGGAGGGACGAAATTTGAGAGTCGGAGAATCCTTGTCGTTTTGCAGTCAACATGAGAGATGGAGGAACGGCAGAGAGATCGCTTATAGAGGAGAGAGCCCGAGATGTGCTGACAATATTTTCGATCTTGTAAAGGAACCACTGCAAGGGAACATGAACATGAATACTGTAAAACCAAGAGAGCTAATGGAGATATACCTTGTCGATCTTGGTCAAGTCGTGAATCTCTTCTACACTGTACTTGCCGTTGTACATCGCGTACGCAATGGCAAACAACCGCATGTCCGTAGGACGCCTGAGCGCTCGTTCCAACTCGACTGCATCCTCCAGTTTCTTCAGTCCCCCGACCACTTCAAACCCGCGCCACCTGGGATCGACCATGCGAACAGCCTTTTGCAAGCTCTCTTCGAACGTCCTACCGATGGCCATGACTTCACCAACACTCTTCATGGCGCTACCAACCTCACGGTTGACCTCATTACTGAATTTAGCAAGATCCCATTTCGGGATCTTGGTCACAATGTAATCTAGGGACGGCTCGAAGCAAGCAGTCGTCGTTTTCGTGACAGCGTTAGGCAGCTCGGGAAGGGTGTGACCGAGGGCAAGTTTGGCAGCAGTATAAGCAAGGGGGTAACCCGTTGCCTTGGACGCCAGTGCGGACGAACGGCTCAAGCTGAAAACCCATGAGCAATGATCAATTAGAGATACTGGCTCACATACCGTGCGTTGACTTCGATAACACAGTATTCTCTTGACTCCGGGTTGAGGGCGTACTGGATATTGCACTCCCCGACAACACCAAGATGCCGGATTACCTTGATGGCTGCGCTTCGTAACATGTGGTACTCGTCGTCGTTCAACGTTTGACTGGGGGCGACGACGATCGAGTCACCCGTGTGCGTTCCTAAAGGGTCGAAGTTTTCCATGTTACAACAGATGATGGTATTGTCGGCACCATCGCGAACGACTTCGTACTCGAGTTCCTTCCAGCCCTTCATACTACGTTCGATGAGAACCTGAGGGGAAAGCGAAAGGGATTTAGCGGAGAGATCGCGCAACTCGACAGGATTGTTGGCGAAGCCAGATCCTAGGCCACCGAGAGTGAACGCGGAACGAAGGATGACGGGATATCCGATTTTTTCAGCAGCTTCGAGAGCTGCATCGACGCTGGAGACAGCAGTCGACTGAGCGACTGGTATGTCAATCTCTGACAGAGTCGAGTAAGGATCTGATCGACAATGAGACAAAGATGTCCACGAACCTTTGAGAGCTTGTACAAAGAGGTCACGATCTTCAGAAACCTCTAGTGTCTTGATAGGTGTTCCAAGGACCCTGATACTGAGACGATCAAGGACGCCCATCTTGTCAAGGGCAATACCAACGTTCAAAGCACTCTGACCACCGAACGTGAGTAAAATTCCATCGGGACGTTCCTTTTCCAGGACGTATGCGACATAGTCCGTGGTAATGGGAAGGAAGTAAACTTCTGACGCTAGCTGATGACTGGTCTGCCAGGTGGCAATGTTTGGGTTGATCAACACCGCTTCGACGCCTTCTTCGCGAAGGGCCTTCATGGCTTGGGAACCAGAGTAATCAAACTCGCCAGCCTGGCCGATAGAGAGGCCACCACTGCCGACGACGACTACTTTTTTGACCTTTGGACGATCGAGTTGTGGGAGGACATTTGCAGACAATTTTCGGGCAAGCTCAGAGGGGGAGTTGAGGACGTGTTCGCCATCTTTTGGTGCGTATGAACCGACGGCTGGAGCAGCGATCGCACGTAACGGGTTGGTGGGCGCGATACGAGCGCGACGCTGTGTGGTGGAGAAAAGGCGGGGGTGATGGGCACGGGCGAGGACGTTTAGAGATGGTAAAACTCGTGCGGTGGTTGGGATTCTGGCTAAAGAAGAAGAGGTAAACATCGTGAATGACGCCTGCAAGGATTCAGAGAGGGAGAAGAGAAAAGACGAGGTCGCTGAGATAGCTATCGAACTACTGGTCAACGAAGGCGGGGGAGATAAAAGGGACGTTGACTGACTCGTCGCGGGTGTTCTGAGTGAAAATCATATACGAGCGCAATGCTCCTCTCTCTCAAACGTTGTGGATCCGGTTAAACTCGTATCTGTCAATTTTTCACTTCTTATGTATGTGTCCCGCGTTCTCATTGGTTGGCACATCCGGCCTGCGAGTTACGTCAAAGCTCCCCTTTCTGCGTATACCATAGACATTGCTCCATACAATAATTGTGACATAGAATGATGGAACTCGCAGATGATCCCTTGTACTGCTGTTCCTGCGTGACATCAGTGAAATGACCCTCCGTCTCAGCCTGTTTTGTTTCAGAATCTTCTGCACTTCCGCCCGCAAACCGGAAATAATACTATTTGGGAAGTGATGAGAGGAAGTAGTCGAAGATGCAGCAACAGGGGAGTCGGCCATTGAGGATACCACGCCGGAGTGAGAAGGCGGCAGAGGGAAGCTCTGTACTTGTTGGACGCGATGATTTTGGCCGAGGTACATACCGCGCACCAACACTAGACCGAGCACGACCCGTACTCCTAGTTGATGCTGTCTCGCAAGAAGTCCACCACTTTCGACAAAGATCGTCATCCTGATTGCATAGCATAGCCAAAGTAAGTTAAAACTTCGCGCATACCGCTGCATTTGTTCGAGGCCGGAATCAATGTCCTCATCTGAATCGCACAACGCGCCAACGAGGGGTAGAGTGGTGAAATTGCCTCCGTCGACAGTTCTGAAACCTTCACCCGAAAATATTCGAATGGGCAACAAGAGAGATTCAGGCCGCACATACCCTTCATCCAATCGTACGATTCGTATCCGAAAGGATGTTACTTGGTCCTTGGGTGCCGCAAAGCGACGTCACAGTTCCAGCTTCGGTGCGAGTCGAGTCTTTGGCAACTATTGGCACGAGAGCGCGATCAGTAACCTTGTTCAAGAATGTTCATCTACTCCAAGCGGTTCAAGGAGCGGAAACCACTTGAATACGGATGTCTCTACTTCATTTCTCTCCTCTTGGTCAGCCAACGGTAAGCTTTTCTTTGGAATGTCGCCCTCCAAAGGCAAACGCATACGATCGTGCGCAGCGGCGGACCGGCGGTAGCTTCGAAGGCCTGTACAAGTGCACGTTGAATGTCCTTCGAGTCCGACTCGGAGCCGGAGCGTGGATCGAGAGGAGTCCCATACACCCTCGCCATCAAAAACGACGTCGCTGACAACCTACACGAAACCGTTGGAGCGTGAACAAGGTTGTGTTGTCTCTTGCCGTGGCCAACTCGAGACCATTACCTGAGCTTATATAAATTTGGCAAGATTTGCGTTTCACTATCGTAGGAGACGACCATCGGTTCAGCTGTACACGCGACTCGAGCTTGAGTATCGGTATGAAGCCGTGTCCCTCCTAACGCTTGCGCCGGGTCCCGGGCATTCTGTGCAAGTCGCGGTGCGTGGTGGTGCGTAACATGCGAATTGTCCGTCAGGACACGGAGAGAAAGACGGCGAGGGTGAGAGTGTACACGTGATCCGTTGATACATGGAGGGTGGGGCGTTGAGCGTGCACGAATGTCACTGTATCCATCCGTTCGGATCATCGGTGACGTGACAAGGGCAGGTGTGTCGTCCATTGGTCCGTGAGGGCGACATAGTGAGGGACTGTGCATCGGTGTGCGTAGGCAAAGATGGATATGATAGATCATCGATGAATGAAGTCTGACAAGATTATTTGACTAAACCTGTCCTTGCATGCTGGCGTCGAATCGCCTAGTCAACAAGACCGGTTAAGTCGCAAAACAAGTCAAAATTAGCAAAATGGATGCGCCGCCCGCCCGCCCTGGCCCGCCTGGCCCTGCCACCGTGACGTTCGTTGACTTGAACCCATGGTGCAATGCGCCGTGTCCCAACTGCGAATCCCATCTTTCAGGACACCCGACTCGCCTGACATTCTTCCGCTTCCCGCTTTCACGCTCACGTTCATCGGAGAACCTCAACCCGATTTCAAACGTGAAAGACTGTCCTGTTTGAGACAATTCTATCGCCGCAGGCAACACGGGGCGTAACCAGCGTCCTTTTCGCCGTGATCGGGAAACCCACTCTTGATACTATCCCATCCTTATGGCCACCCCATCACGAGGTGTTCTCTCACCTAAATTGCTGTTGTAGGACCCATACTCTAATGCTGAGCTATCTTCAGGCACTGATTCTTTCCTACGGTCTAAAGTTTCTATCGACACCATCTAGTAGAGTATACCGTCGCT
The DNA here is from genome assembly GCA_038090475.1 of Wakefieldia striispora. Classification (NCBI taxonomy): domain Eukaryota; kingdom Fungi; phylum Basidiomycota; class Agaricomycetes; order Agaricales; family Hymenogastraceae; genus Wakefieldia; species Wakefieldia striispora. Next base: position 20,971 of record JBBPMU010000279.1, on the reverse strand, counting down.
GTCTGTCCTTGCGGCGTGCGCCTTCATGACGCGGTCCGGTGTGTTTCATAAGATAATATTTCCATGCCCATCAATCTTTTTCCCGTCTGTCCTTCGTATTGCACAGTTTCACCTTCTCCCATTTCAAAACAATATATTGAAGGAGGAAGCAAGCTTTTTTTGGTACCCAGACTCGACTCGCCTGTGCTCTGGAAATCCATAGGATTATTGTGTTCTGCCGGCCGTCATCCGCGCTTTCTTGGGACCAAATTCCGGTGATTTTGAAATGTCGGCGAATTTATCATCTCGCCATGCAGATGCGCGGTCCTGCGTTTCGGCGATATTAGGAACAGTCGCAGTAACCCCATTCTCGCATGATTCGTACGGCCGCAGGAACGACTGTGCAAACCGGCATCTACTGTGGAGATACATTCGATCACCTGGCTTCAGGAACTCAAATAGGCACTCGGGTTTCAGCGTACATATTCTGCTTAAAGGCCGAGGTGTAAAAGTGAGTCCTCAGTTGCCTTCTATACCTTGTGACATTTTCTTGTTACCGTTCACTCCCCCTTCGCTTTGCTGAATTTTATCTGTTTGGTCTACATCTACCATGTCCCTGGCTGACGCTGCAACAGGCGTGGATGGTGCATTCACGAGCATCCCAATCATGTGAGTCCACCAATTTACACCCGGTAAAATACCTTTTGACTGGGTGTGCAGAGACCTGAGCAAGTGCGATACGCCAGAGGGGCGGTTAGCCACAGCGTACAAAATCCGAGATGCATGCATGAGAGTTGGTTTCTTTTACAGTGCGCACTAACCGTCACCAAAAACATTGTCGGACAGGCCCGCTCATCTCCATCGTTCATTCACAGTACGAAACCACGGCATTCCACAAGTCTATTTGGATGGCGTTTTCTCCGCGATGGAACAATTTTTCAGCCTCCCAATGGCGACGAAAATGAAGGCACGTGTTTTAATGCACCGTACAACTGGCTTTGGGTTTCGAATTGACTTAATACGAAGCTGCACCACAAGGCTGTTGCCAACTTCAAAGGATACACCGCACCCCTCGATGCAAACATCGATTTGGCTCACAATCGTCAAGGTGACTTTCACGAAGGCTTTGACATGGGATGGGAGGAAATCGAAGCAAAAGCAAACGACGAGAAGAGTGCGAATGATGGTGTGATGGCAGGCGAAAATGTGTGGCCTCGAGGTGATTGCCCGGGTTTCAGAGAAGCCTGCCTCGAATACTAGTACGCCGATCCGATTCAAGCACGACTCAACTCGGGTTTCTCATAATCTGCATTTCTAGCCACGCAGGGATGAAAGTTGGAAAGCTTTTGTACGCACTTTTTGCCCTAGCTCTCGAACTTCCCGAGACGTATTTTGATGACAAGGTCGGCCACACCCTTGCTACTACAATGCTTGTGGGGGGCAGCTCATTAGAGATTTCCAGACCCGGAATTCCGCCGCGAGAATGAAAACGATGCATTACCCGTCACGGGATGAACATCCGGAGATCGACAACGATACTCCGGGTGTTGGGTCTCATACCGAGTACTCTTTCTTTCTGATACCGTCTCTACTGCGCTCATACAGTTACTCTCCGCAGCTTCAAGGTCAGAGCTTAATTGAACAGAACTCTCAAACTACTGCGAGAAATTGACTCGAGTTCTGCCCTATCTAATAGTGTTTCACCATCGTATGGCAGCTGCCCGACGTCGGGGGACTTCAACTCATGAACTCAGAGGAACGGTGGATTGATGCGCCCGCCATCAAGGACACATTAGTTGTCAAGTAAGTCATGTAGATTGGGTCTGTGGGCCCTGTCGTGACGTTCACGTTAGCATTGGTGATCAACTCGAATTGTGGACAAGTGAGCGTCAGCCCTTCTTTTCGCACACGAAGAACGTTGAAAGTCTATTTGTAATAGATAACGTTTTCAAGTCCACCGTCCACCGAGTCGTAAATAAAGGCAAGGAGCGGTATTCAATCCCTATGTTTTTTGGTACAGATTACCACGTCAATATCGAGGTGCGTACTTTGTCAAAGCAGCCACCGGCACACAACGTTAAGTGATTTGTCGTAGCCCATACCAAGTTGTGTGTCCGCGGGAAGACCGGCGAAGTTTATTTCTATCAATGCCGGGGAGTACGTCAAGAGACGGCTTGCTGAATCGTTTGGTACTGCCTAAATATCAGATTACATTGTATTATTTTTAAGTTGCCTATCAAGATGTGGATGATTGGCCATCCCAGGAGTTCAAGTTGGACTTCCCTTGAAGATACGAGATACAAGCTGTCCAAAATCTGAGGACTTTTTGAACGTCACTGTGAGATGCCTACCAGTGGCCCGTCCGTCCACCTCGATCCCACCCAGTAATACTTGTGCTCACCTAGCCTCAGCGCCAGCCGTTCCGAACGCATTCCCAATTTGTCACTTCCTAAGAAGTGACTTCTTCTGGACGCCGGAAGCCTCCAAGGACAATATGTACGGCAACTCCGGACCCTTGCAGTTTACCACGCTCCGCATCCTGGCGACTCGTGTCCTCTGTTTCAACACGCGTAACATACGTTCGAACTCCCGTCCAAAATTGTCATCAAGCTGCCGGCGACGTCCTGCAGCACAAGTACTGCCTCAGGAGTTTCTCTTCAGGTATGTCGTGGCCTCATGTCGATATTCGTAACACTGATCCTGTTTGCCAGCCGCACTCTTTCCCTGTGCCATACGTGCGTCCATAGCGAACTGGTAAATGTCCAAGTCCTCCGAGTCATCCGTCACGTCAAAAACGTTGCGCGTCTGTGTCCGAGTTGAGGCGCTCTGAAACCGTCATCCGGTCTGAGGGATGGAGAATACCTGTCGCCTCCAAGCCGTCTATAGCGGTTCTGAGAAAGCTTTCAGACTCGGCAGCGGGGTCCGAGTCGTCGTGCGGCGGTCTGGCAATGACCGTTTTTTGTGGAGCCGGTTGAGGAAAATTATGTAATACATTTGCCTAATTTAATATTATTCGTGAGTAGACCAAACCAACCAGACCAAACCAATCAGTGTCGGTTTATTGAAAAATCCCTATCGGGTATGTGTTACAAGAGAGTATCGCCGCGGCTCAGTTTACTCCCTACTCCTTATGTGGGAGTCGACTGTAGCTCATTCCCATAGTCGCCTCCATCTTAACTCTCTTGCAAGCCAACAATTGCAACTGTTTCTTCATCAATTTTATATGGATAAGGTTTAAGGTCCAAAAAGCTCCGCAGACGTTAATCGGGAAAAGGGGCACCTTAATCGCCTGCTCTAATCGCGCCAGGCCTTCGTGCGTTGCATGGCATCGGGTAAGTAGTGTTTCACGGCATACCCATACACGCAGAATTGTAATAGGTCTGACTCCTCGCGCCCGCGACCTCTTGGTCCCGAACTCGGCGGTCCAACGCCCGATTTTGTATATCGACTGTGAAGCATACTGTGTTTCGTTGACCCTAGTATCGGGGGCCATTTCAATGCCAATATTCAGTGAAAGTACGGTCTTCTGTACCGATTCGGTGGGTATGACGCCAGACGTTCTTGGACACTAACACGTGCGCGTTACTTACAAGCTCATCAACGCGTCGACTACCTGCAGAAGGAAATCCATATACATCATGATATGTTTCACTCAGGCGTTTCCGACAAGCGGTTGTCGCCTGCGGGTTCCAACCTGTCTTCTCTCATCCGCTGCCGGAGTCGGAACAGGTGCACATTAGCGCAGCATAATTAATGACTCCATCATCGCAACCGCGTATCACCATGCGAAGACTCGGGCTTGGAGAGTTAGTGACCTCACTACTCTCACTCAGGCTGCTGATAACGCAATGACAGCTTTGGGGTACAGGTAGTATATACCACCAGTCCTACGTAACAGTGCGTATAAGTGCAGAAGGACGAAAGGGATATGTGCTCATTAACGTCCTCTCCCTTCCAGCTTACCCCTCGCTCCGTACACGACAACGTGAATGACAGTTGGGCTGTGGATCTTGCCACAATGGAACTGTGATATGTGGCAGTTGTCGCTGTCCCGCCGCAGGTGCACTCACATCTCGGTTGAGACTGAACGATATCAGTAGTACCTCTTACGGTCGTAGATAGGAGCATGTGTCTCAGCCAACGTGTCTAACGCCGAGCTGTATGGTGACCCCAGTACGTGGCATTTATATCACGCGTGTTCCGACTGGTTGCTGCTGCCATAGCACCCCCTCATACCTACGTTGCAATTGGTGCTCGGCCATGTCTTTGACAGAGACTGCGGCCAACATTGATGGGGCGTTCTCCAGCATCCCAATCATGTGAGGCCAACAACACTTACCCGGAAACATGCCCCTGACTGAATTTAACAGAGACCTGAGCAAATGTGATACTCCAGAAGGGCGGTTGGCAACAGCATATGAGATCCGAGATGCATGCATGAGAGTGGGCTTCTTTTACAGTGCGTTCTTGTCTTCGTCGAAAACCCTGTCGGACTCCCCCGCTCATACCAGTGCACCTCGTCGCCTTTCACAGTACGAAACCATGGGATTCCTCAGATCTATTGTGATGGCATATTAGATGCAATGCAGAGGTTCTTCAACCTTCCAATGGCCACGAAAATGAAGGTAGGGCATGTGACATACCGTGCAGCTGGTCACAGGTTCACAGATGATTGGTACGAAGTTACACCACAAAATTGTTGCCAATTTCAAGGGGTACACGCCACCACTTGATGGAAACATTGACTTTGACCACGAGCGTGGGGACTTTCACGAAGGCTTTGACTTTGGGTTTGAAGAAACCGAGGAAAGGGAAAACAACGAGACGAGATCATATGATGGTGCGATGGCAGGCGGAAATGTATGGCCCCGGGACGATTGTCCAGGATTCAGAGAAGCTTGCCTCGGGTACTAGTGCGTATATCCGGTTGAACGCATATCTGTCTGTGGTTTTTAGGCTCGTGTTCTAGCCATACAGCGATGAAAGTGGGCAAAGCTTTGTACCCGCTTTTTGCTCTGGCGCTCGAACTGCCTGAAACGTATTTCGATGACAAGGTAGGTCCAGGTCCTTGCAACCACCGATTGTGAGCTGGCTCATCGGTGGCCTACAGACGCAGAATTCCGCCGCGGTCATGAGGGTGCTGCATTATCCGTCACGAAATGAACATCCAGAGATTTCAAAGGATACCCCTGGTATTGGGGCCCACTCCGAGTACTTAACTTCTCTTCTTACCTCTTTCCTATACTTACTCATTCTTTCCCCGTAGCTTCAAGGTCAGAAGATGATTTATCAGAGCTCTGAATATCTGTTTCAAGGGATTGACTCCGACTGTCTACCTTCGTTTCAGTGCTTCACCATTCTGTGGCAGCTACCCGACGTACAGGGACTTCAAATCATGAACTCGGAGAAACAGTGGGTCGATGCGCCTGCCATGGAGGATACGCTCGTCGTCAAGTACGCAATGCGTGTTGGGTCATATTTTCTTTATTCATGGTATCTATTTAGCATTGGTGATCAACTTGCTTTGTGGACAAGTGAGAATTGACCGTTCTCTCCGCGCAGCAATGGATATTGAACCCTTATCTAACAGACGATGTCTTCAAGTCTACCGTCCACCGAGCCATAATCAATGAGAGCGGCAAAGAACGGTACTCTATCCCCATCTTTTTCGGTACAGACTACCACATTAATATTGAGGTCCGTGTGCTCCTTAAAAGACGAAGGCTAGCGCAAATTAATTCAGATACATATCTCTTATAGCCCATACCAAGTTGCGTGTCTGCTGACAGGCCGGCGAAATTCACTTCCATCAATGCTGGAGAGTATGTAAAGAGACGGCTCACAGAATCCTATTATACTACATAGGTTTCAGATTGTCTTGGTACAATGTTGTTTGGAAAGATGCCGGGATGCGGCCCTGCTGGCGGGCCAGAAATGATATGGATCGGACGTTCGGGTTTTGACACTCGATCGAACTTACACGAGGACATGTACAATGCCTTGAGACCTTCGGTTTCGAAGAGGACATATCTGGAGCGGGGCCCATCCATCCGTCCCATCGTACTCCTGTCGTGCTGCAACAAGGGTCTGACTCCCTGAGTGATGTCCAAATCCACGGGAAACAGATAGTAGGCCCAGGGACTCGAGCACCCGAGCATCGTGGATGAGTCACTGATCAAGAAATGAGGGAGTCCATGCCGCGAAGAGTAACCGAGGACTGAAAACCACCATTCCAGAGTCGCCTTGAACGGAGATGGTGAACACAAAGTAAGGAAGAGACCACTGGCTGAGATACTGGGGACTCCCGGGATGAGCACATTGACTTTCGAAGTTATGGGTTGGCACTACCGTATGCGAGGGAAAAACGCATGGCTCCAGTCAAGTTCCAGACATTCATTGTGTCATTTGAGGGGGTTTCACCTTTGCATCGCGGACACGATCATGGGCTACGACACACGAACACCAACTTTGGACGCCCCGGGAAGCGGTGATTACAGTTCCTAGTGGTTCCTAGTGAGTCTGAGGCTCGCGGTGGACTTCTGCGGCAGCTGTTCGCAGAGAGCGATGAATTGACGAAGATCGAGTCCTAAAACCGAGTTGGTGTTGTTGAGCAGACACATCTGACTCGGACTTACTCTATTGCTTCGAAACCTTCCGAGTCCTCGACCAACTTTACCAACGAACCTCGCCATGACAAAGGCGCAATCCATCAGAACCCAAGAGACGATATCGGTATAATGCTTAGGCTGGAGCCAAGCCCAGAGTTCGCTACTAGGCTCCGCATGCGGTCGCGCTGGCATGGCAGGTCCGAGTTCGAGTCATGGTCACCCAGGACCTCGCACGCGGTTTTACCGGAAGATGTTTTACCGCCTGTCGTCGATTTCGAGCCGAGTACATTGTGCGTTTTCAACGACAGCACTGGACCGTGCTGGAGACTGGCCCGAGAGTCAACAAAAACTTTATGGAAGTTGGAGTCGGGCTCACATTCGGCCCTTGGGACTAATGGTATAGTCTCCGTGTATTCTAACACCGAAATGGTTGAGATATGGTCCAAAGAATACAAAGTGCATCCAGCACATATAGTACAAGAGTATTGGACAAAAGAACAAAATCCGCGTCAGGGAGATCAAATTCGGATATGCACAAACAACTTGAAGATCCACTTCTCGTTAACGACTTCAAGTTACTAGCTTACCAATCGTTTGCTGCTACTAGCAATGCTTCAGCGATATATGCGCTCAAAGGGCAGTCTGATACTCTATATTGAACAGTGCTAGAACGCAGCTTTCTTCTGAATCGTACAGCATTTATCCCAAGCCAAAAACATATATAACAATAGTATACAGTGTATGCATCTCCCTCAACTCCTCAAGGGAGCGCAAGCCAAGCAGCAAGCAACTTGGGGTAGTTCGGCGTTCCAAGACCCGTGACGGGATCCCAGCCGATTGTTGCATTGTACCCATTGGTTCCGCATCCCGGGTTGTCACCCGTAGTGATATCATTGAAAGTACCAGCAAAGGCAGAGGAGTAGATCTACCGGAAAAACTTCGTCACCACATGAAGTGGTCACCGGGGCACAATAACACTGACCGTTGGGTTGATGAATCCGATGGTCGATTTGCCAGCCGCAAGACGAGCGTCATTGATCATGGTAAAGATTGCACCGCAGACCGGAGAAGAGCAAGACGTTCCATAAACGAGCTCGAATTGGCCATCAACCTAAGTCCCCCAGAGGGGATATGAGTTCAACCGTCGAGCCAAACAAAGAATAAGCAACATACGGCAACGACGTAGTTTGCTCCGTTAGCGGAAATGTCGGGGTAGGCACGAGACTGTTCGTTTGTTTAGCCTCTCCAGCTTGGAGTGAAACAGGCACGTACTTGTCCAGTGGAATTCCAGACGGTGGATGGGTAGTTCGGGTAATAGTTTGTCAGGTAGTATTCGACTGCCATCTTCTGGTAATCGGGCATGGCAAAGTAATTGCTCCATCCACCACCAGAGTAGATGACCTCCTCACAAGCCGTCTCGGGCTCGTAGACCGTAGAGTTGGGTGGGACCATAGTGGCACCGACCGAAGTGATGTAAGGACAAGTCCCAGGGAAACTTGGGTTGAACGTCTTTCCAGCAGTAGTTTGCATCCCTGCGCATGAATACACACTAAGAATGACATCGAGAAAGGAAGAGTGGATTTCGTACCGTTATGGCCCAAACATAGGGCACCATTACCAGCAACACCGTTGTCACCAGAACTATACAGGACAGTAACACCCATGAGACCAAGTTTGGCGTACTCCGCACACTGGCGGGCGGTATAGAACGCGGTAAGGTCAGCTTCGTTGTAGGAATATGAGGTTGAGATGACATTGGATAGTGGAGCGGTTCCGCACGCTTCGGGGCCTTCAATGGTGCGTAGTTGAAGTTACTCGATGCAAGCAATCTTAAATGCTTACTGACCTGTATATCCACCGTTAGAATAGTCAGGGTACGTGGCGTCCTGGGTCGGGTCGTCGCCACCCTCAAAAGTGCAGTAAGATCCATCAAGGGCGTCGAGGAAGTTGTTGAATGAAGCACCTGAGAAGTGACATAAGTTTTCGATGAAAAGTACGAGATTTCCGTGACTGACCCTCCACCATGTCACCAACTTGGTATAAAGTCACATTTTGTGATGGCCCAAGGAGACCCATACCATATTGAAGGTCAAGGTCAGACTCGCCATTGTAATTGAAGCTCTGATACTCGGTTTGCGCATAACCTGAGTGGAAAATCAGAGCAATGTATGATTCTATATTACATGTACTGTTACCTCCATCAATTGAGACCATGTCCGGTGACGTTCCGTAGAGAGTGGGAGAGAAGTTCCCGAAGAACATGTCCAGATCACTCTGAAGGTAAGCCTGTGGGGTGTATTCCACTGGAATTTATATATATCAGCGTGCAGTGGCATTCGGCCAGCTGTCCGCTTACCAATTCCGTAACTGTTTGAGCCATACGCACTAGGGGTGTTGTTGAGTCCATAGAGCGCGCGCAAGCAATCGAGGGTAATGTATTGGTCGCAGGTAGAAAGATCGGTGGGAAGTGCAGAGCTCAGTTGTCCAGCGGTCTTCGGCCCAACACCTGGACCCGGTTGACCGATGGAACGGGCGGGCTCGGTACCATCACGACGCGTTAGCTTCGCATCGAAGTGTACGCTGGGGAGGACAAAGTCCACATGAGGGGCAATGTTCTCAGGGAGGTGGTATGCTTCACAAGCTACGTATTCGATCGTCAGCCACCAAGCCAGAAATGATTCTCTGAAATTTACCGACCGACGTGCTCCTTTCCTGAGCCATGTCCGTAGAGATTGTACTCGGCTCGAAGGAGACGTTCTGCCTCTTCGACAGTGCTGGTTACTTCAATCCAACCTTTGCTGGACGTCAACCGAATGCGATCGCTCTCTACACCGCCCCGCATGAGCCACGATCGAACTGCTTCGACCGTCTCATCACTGGGTGCGAACATGTCAACGACATCGCTCGCGGACCAGTGTTTCCCATATTTTTCAGACTCAGGGTGCGACACCTCCATGAGGAACTTGCCGACGTCATCGATGTTCCTCTGGGCGAGGGCAAAGCGTAGAGGGATGGGTGAGCTAGGGTCATGTCTGCGTTTCAACGTCCAGCCTGCGGGGACATGCGTGCGCTTCTCATGGAGGACGTAAGGAGAGGGCGCGGGTCCGGCAGCAGCGAGGAGACCGAGACTAAGAACGACCAGTGGCAGGAGAGACTTCATGTCGAAGTAACAGAAGGTGTCGTGACAGCATACTATAACCCGGAGAGGATTTTATGGGAATGTGGTGGGACGAAATGGACTGCAGCAGCATGGTCCAATTCAGATCAGCTGATGGTCTCCGGACGCCATCTGGGAGTTGCATGCGTATTTAGGACACGTGCTCTCGTGGGGGGATATTGCTTCCCACTTGCGAGACGGAGAGCCGGGTAACCACTAACGATGAACTCAGAGTAGTGTCTGGGATGGGAGGGCAGGATTCCAAAACGCCTCGCCTTGGTTAGAATCCGCAGCTTGAAGGACGGGCGATTGTCGCGAATCCCGCCAGAGCAGTCGTTACCACATCCCGTTCTGCGAGAGATAAGATGCAAATTGCGGTGCTTAAATTAACTCGGCGTACCACATCTGCAAAGTTACTAATTAGGTTCACTGCCAGTGTCCGAGCCCTAGTGCGTCGCGCAGACTACACATGACAATGCCATTAGACAGCGTGAGCACGTTGCAGCTGGCCAGACAGTACCCCTGGGATGAGTCGTGATATAGCATCGGAGGTCCTGTCATAATGAGTATTGCTACCATTATTTTCGCCGCTAGCTGTGGCAGTGAGATAGTATTGAATCCCGAAGTAATCAGCGGGAGCCAGGCTGAGACTGAAGATGAGCATTGAGGACGACGTGTCCAGTAAGGAGTAAGAAAGGGCTAATAGAAGGCTCACCTCCAATTTTCTCGCACACGACTGGCAGAAATTTTGACACGGCGGGTCCGGGTGTGTCCCGGGAGTCGTTGAGCGTGTGCACTTGTGGGCGTGGGCACTTGTGGGCGTGGTCGTACGGAGTATAGCGTGCGTAGTCGATATCCGAAAGGAAAAAAAAGACTAGGCGCGTAAGCTGTGACACGGCATACACAAGGACGGGTACAATCAAGCGTGCTATGTTCTTCAAGCTACCAATAATACCGAATTTGTAATAAAAGTTTGTGAGGACCCGGGCGCCGATTAGAACAACTACAGTGTATTGGTCTAAAGCGGCGCGAGATGGAAAGCAGGCGGTACTCAGCGTACTTAGTTTTCTAGAAGAGCGTGCGTCTGAGGAAGTGAGATCCACAGTGCAAGAAGCTTGGGAAATTTGCGCGTTCCCAGGCCGGCGACAGGGTCTCCTCCATCGGTCGCGTTGTACCCCGAAGTGCCGCAACCAGGGTTCGATCCCTCGGTAATGTCATTGAAGGCATCAGCAAAATCGGGAGAACAGATCTGGAGATGAGGTGAAAAAGAGTTGGGAGTGCTGTCCATGGTTCCTATCTATAAAGGAACCTGCCTTGGGTCGAGTTGATGAAATCGATCGGCCCTTTTCCGATGGCCAGACGAGCGTCGTTGACCATTGTGGATACTGTCCCACTAACGGGAGTGGAGTATGATATACCGTTGGCGAGCTGGAATTTGTCATTTACCTGCGTGCAGGCCAAAATATCGGGATACGCAGGAGACTAAGAGGGTTTTGTGACATCTTTACAGGCTAGAACAGATAAAGGACATACCATTCCAGTTGAGTTCCAGATATCCGAGGGATAATCTGGTAATGATGCTGCACGCCATTTCAGGCTCAAACGTGGTCGCATTTGGCTTGATTATGGTGGCACCAACAGATGTGACATATGGGTAACTTGCAGGAAAAGCAGGATTGAAGACATTCCCACTCATGGGACCTGGCAGATTATGATAATGTACCTGGCCGCAATTGGATCCAGCCTGAGTGAACGCTCCTCACCATCAGCACTCCGACAAAGGCCAAAGTTTCCTCCCACACCATAATTCTCGGAACTGTAGAGGACAGTGGTAACCCATAAGCCCCAGCTTTGCATACTTGGAACGCTGTCGTGCGGTGTAGGATGGTGTGAGATCGACCTCAATATGTGAGTAGGACGTCGAGATCAGGCCTCACGGCCCCACAAGCCACAGGACCTTTGATTTATAAAATGAAGACGAAAACCTCGACAATAGATTGATATTCCGTTGTAACCGCCTTGCAGGAGGTCCGGATAAGAGGCATCTTGGAAGACATCATCACCACCCTCGAACGTACAATAGTACCGTCGATGGCATCAGGAAGTTGTTGAAGGGTGCACCTATACCACGTCTGCTTACATATCGCGGATAATATGCTGTGTGTATCTTACCCCGCAACATATCACCAGTCTGGTAGAGTGTTACTGTTTGTGCACCAGTGACCAACGTCATACAATATTGCACGTCTACATTCGGAACTGCGTTGTAGTCCGAACCCTGGTTGTCGGCCTGGATGTAGCCTGCGAGAAATTAGACACAATTTTAGTGCACCTGGTATCGATTCCGGAAACAGCCCCATACCACCATCAATTGAGAGAATTTGAGACAAAATATGGCTCCTTGCCAGCAATGTTGGTGGAATAGTTCTTTGCAAACAGCTGGAGATCGCTCTTAAGGTAGACCTGAGGTGTATACTCCACTATGAAGTAAATGCATCAGCGTAGCCCAAATAAATTTGTGGAAACCTACTGACCAATGCCATAGCTGTTCCGATCAGTAGCAACAGGCTCGTAGAAGAGACCGTAGAGCGTCCGTAGACAGGTCGGGTGATATACTCATTGCACTGCTCCAGCTCACCGATGGTCCTTGGTACTGTGTGGGCAGACTTCAGAGAGATGTTAACCCCCCTGTTTCCCGGGCATGTCTTCATCACAAAGCGAAGGTGATTGTTCGCGGCGTGATACACTTCACACGCTTGATTCCTTCACGTCAGAAGACCCTGTCCCGTCGGTAAACAAGCGTGCTAACTCACCTACATGCCCCTTCCCAGACATATGTGTATACACGTCATATTTTGTGATTATCGATTGCTCTGCTTCTTGAACAGTTGTGTTCGCTTGGATCCATCGCTTGGCGCGACCCAGTGTAATCCGCTCTTCTCCAATGCCGCTGAGGATCAGCCAATCACGAACCGTGACGATCGACTCATCGCTAGCCGCGAACGTACGGGCAATGTCACCTGAAGTCCTACTTTCCGTAGTTCGCGGATTTGGGATGAGACATGTCGTGAAGGAGACTTCCAATGTTCTCGATGTTCCTCTGTTTCAGCGCGAGCCGCATTTGAATGGTCGACGTAGCATCGTGGGGCCTTATGAGGCTCCAACCCAAGGGATGTGAGCGCGTCTCTCATGAACCCTGTAAACCCTTAGAGAGGGCTCTATGCCTGTGGGCAGTCCAAGGGTGCGGGCCACGAGCAAAATCAGAGATGGAGAACGCATTGCAAAGACCACGTCAGGTCAACAGATTGGTAAGAAGAAGGTGGTATTTCGTACTTCAAATAATTCGAGCCGCCAGATGTGATCACGCAAGTGCCATGTACGTGGGGACCCTGTCATCCGCTAGAGTCCCTGTTTGATGGAGGTCCGACGTCTAGCATGACATTCCCGTTTCAAGGAACGGCGGCGAATGAAGGACCTACCAATATGCGCTCAAAACACGCAGCCTTTCCTGGTAGAAGGACGCTTAACGATTACGCCACGGAAATCTCGCCCGATTAATTTAGCAGGATAACAATGCCTAAGGTACTTATTCGATGCTCACCGCTCATATAGTTTACAAATCCTCAACGTTGATTATCGCTCGCATGCACTCACGCTAGCAGGAAATTTGAATCTGTCATAAGAACCAGGAATATTTTACTCACACAATGACGCACTGGCAAATCAACCTTCGCGTGTAACAGCGATGTACTGTAGGGCACTAGTACTGTCGCGTTGCTTATGACTGCTCTATAAGTACACCATTCAATGCAAGGGCACAGGAAAAGGTTAGTCGATCGAGGTCGACTGCTAGGCATGAGTTCAAGCCACCGCGTGAGTGTTTGCCATATGATTGGGATCGAAAGCCGATCCAATCACAGGGTTCCACACACGTGTTTCCGACTCAACTCCGGCTGGTTTCCACACCTAAAAGCCCGGTGTATTCGCGACCGAGTTCGGGTATGCTCTCTTGTTCCAGTGTACCAGCCTGAGTAGGTGACGGCCACAAAAACGTCCGAAAGGGGATACGTCCATGACCTAGACATATTGATACTTCAAACTTGAATGACTTTTGTGTGCCAGAGTGTCAACATTGTATGTATGTCAATTCCGGGTCCGGGCAGTGTCATAATAGATCTGTCTTACTTACCTTATCTGATTCCAGATCCCGGACCCGAGGAAATAAGTAATGAGAAGCTAATGAAACAAGTGTAAGGTCGCGGGAGTAGAGGCAACCAACAAGTGGAATAAGACTGAACGAGTGACGTGCCACTAACCCAAAAGCCAACTTGTAGCTCCCAGACAAAACCTGACGAGCCGGCTTGATCTCTGGGATTCGCCGATCAGGACTTGTACGGCACGCTAGTTCGGAGCGGCGTGACCAGGAAGTGTGTATCTTGTGTACAGGTGTGGCGTAATTTCGCCTTCCAAAGGGTTTTGAGTAACACGCATCGGTACCATTTTGTGAGGTAGCCGGATGAAAGCGTATCGTGATCCCCATTGCAATCCAGGCAAGTGCACTTGCATTTGTGATTATGACCGACGTTCTCGGGGCTTTCGGACTCCATCCAGGTTGCCGTGGTCTTCCATCACGGTGACAGACTCAGAGATCTCCGTGTGGCGTCTCCAAGTTTCTGATGGCTCCATTACTTATGTAATTTGGCCTATGCCACTGGCAGCGCATGCCAATTTCACTGCGGTCGTCAATGCCAGTTGCTGACCACACAGTGCGCACCTTCATAGAACCGCTGTGAGATTTAGGTATCGCGACCCAGTGGCAAGTTCTATAATGTCGCCTGGACGAGGGTTGCGTTGAACCTACTACCATAGACTTGATGGTGGCGTCACAATGGCAGTGACGAGACGTTTCGAAAATTGACCCACTCAGGGTCCGAATCCGCAAAGTGGACATCTATCGGATTTGTTTTGCTCCCGTCATGTACCCTTCGAGTCACTCCGAGCATTCTAATACTAGCCACTAAGTTGTCGGATTCACATTCATGGCCGTGCAGAACGGTATGTACATAATGGTCAGTGGTGAGACCTTTACTCAAGTTTGCCGCCGACACACGTTTTCTTGGCGCACTGGTTTCTGTCGCTATAAATTCGACCGTGACATCAAGTAGCAGCATAACACGTTCAATATCTCTTCTCATTCACGAATTCAACGACTTGCGGTTTCCGCGTGGTGACCGGAACCAAACTACTATTTAACGCTTTCACCACACCAAGATGAACTCCGTGCACACGTACCCACCCGTCCGTTCGTGTCCTGGGAGTCGTCGCCTAAGGTCTGCTCTTGCTCACTCGAATCATATATACAGAACCACACAGAATCATGACCTCCACTGTGCGAGCTCGCACGGAACCCGCTCCCAGCGGATTCATGAGGTCGGTGATGCGGCATAATGACTACGATTTGGAAGAAGATGAGAGAGTAATGGTGGTACGACCGGAGAAGAAAAGTCCGTTGAAGTCTACACGTCTGCGTCTGGTTAATGGTCTTGCTTAAGGGATTGGTTTAGTTACCCAGCAAGAGCAAGATGCACTGGACGAGAAAGCGCGAAAACGGGCAATGAAAAACCTTGTCAACTCTTGGCAGGAGCGACTTCAACTGATCAGTGTCATTGTAAGATCCTCTATTTTCAGAATTCGGTGTCTGAGGCTCTTGTTTGTAGACCACCTTTTTTGCATCAACAGAAGCGGCTATGTTGGTGAACACTAAACCAGCCACTCCTGCGGATTTGGAAAACGGTGTTCTGAAGGCATCGAACGCCAGCCTTCTCGGAGCATTGATTGTACATGTCTATGCTGGTATGTTTTATGATGCTATGTCTATGTTGGAATGATCCGACATACACACTTCCTATATAGCAATCCTCTCGTTTTTGGGTGCATTCCTCTTGATCAGGTATAAACTAAAAGAAGCTACACGCGATGAGATGATTGCGGAAGGCATCAAGATAGTAAACTCTCCTCTTGGGGGATCCATGCACAAGGATGTCGAGCGTAATCCCGTTGATCTGGGACTGCGCGAAATCCTTACAAACAATGACACAACAACGGCAAAAGAGGTAAATGGTAGGAAGGATTCGTTTCCGGTGGAACCTCCCATCATTTCGGCCAACCCGCATATTGAACAAGTTGGACCATTCATGTCGGCTGTATCCTCTCACCTCTTGAGTCGAACTCACGCACTTTGTGTGTTCCTTGCTGCGGTGGGCTTTGTACTCGCTATGGTCGGTATCCTATGTTATGCCTGGGCCTTGCAGCCTAGGGAGGTCAGTGTATTTGCGTCTGTGGTCCTGGGTGGAGTCGCACTTGCCATGGGCGTCTTACTGATCTGACCCCGTAACCCCTTCACGGTGTCCTGATCCTTCATAACCTGTGGGGAACGCCCTCTCCTGGTACACATGTATTTTCTTATAATCTAGGTACATAATGCGATACCTTCAAGTTATGCGTGAGTAGTTGCTGTTTTCCTACCATACATCATTGGATACGATTCTATTGCGAATGACCGGTGCTTGTAATAGCATTAGTCTAGTTACTAAGGAGTGTCACTTTTGATCATATCTGATGGGTGACGTCTCGACGACTCCATGATGCGACCCGGGTCCCGAAGTACCCGTAGGCTGACGAAGACTATCAATCATACAACGACGCAGTGTGAACTTTAACATTGTCACTTTTGATTGGCAGGCGAAGACCATTGGTTGCAGAAATACCTCAAGATTCGATAGGACCGGTTCAGTTTGATGATCCCTCCGGTGGTTCAAATCCGGTGAGCTGTTCCTGGCAGCGCGGGTGGAACAAAGGCCGGCGCGGGCCGTGGAATCCCAGTTCGGGCCAAGATCCCACGCCAACTCATCTTTTCGGCCGCGTTATTCTTGAAATGTTCGCAACTCTTGAGGTCATTGATCAGCATGTACTGGCTTTTCTGTCACCGCGACCCCGGGCCCCCGCCTCTATGCCCTGTTAAAGCCTGCCACTCGCTTAAAAGCTCCTGTGTAGAGTTACGGCTCAGACCCAGACACCGTCATGGAGACCTCCCTTTCTATTGGACTGACTGAATCGGTCGTCCCCCTCCGCAACAGTAACACACCAGAGCGCACGTCTCGCCATCACGATGAAGAGACGTCGCCGCTAGCTATCGTACGTGGCCACCTCACCCTCAGACTCGCAAAGCCCACCAAGATATCGAGCATCGAGCTCGAGCTGCAGGCGAAAGCCACTACTCACTACGCCCAAAGTAAGAACCCCAGACTACCCCATAATCACGTGTATGTTACGTTGTTAACGAGGCAGTCAATAGGTGCCGGACCCAGTCGGCTTGACGTCACGGAACAGTACGACGTCCATTCTGCTTCAATGGCGGTGTTCAAGGTCGCCGGTCCCGCGCCGCAGGTACAGAAGCGTTCCGCATCTGCAAGATCCACGGTGCAGTTTCTTGATGACTACAATGGGTCCTATGCCCTCCACAGGGCGAGTGAACGCCGGGGGACGTTATCGAATCGTAGCGCTAGTCTCGACCTTCGATCTCTGAGGGTCGCGCGTCCGCTTAGTCGTCGCGATGTGGTTGTCGATATCGGCAGGAATTGTCAGCAAGATCAAGCGACATCTGATCCTGCTCCGCCATATCCCGGACCAGCTGGCCAGCATTCCGTCTCCCTCAATATGGAAACGTACCTTTCCGCGACAGACAGATCACAATCCATTGCTAGTACCTCAAGGTCCACGGACCCGCAGAGTATGTGTTTCGATGATCGCCTGTTTGATTTAGGACAAATGTTGATCTTAGGCCTTAGGTTCTCCCGTTCGTTCCCGAAGCGATGTAACACCAGACATACCACACCGATCACCGGCATCCAGCATGCTTTCAGTACGTGAGCATGCTCTGTCGCACGCGTCTAGCGTGGAGGAAGTTCCGGAAGACAACAACGGGGGCTTCGACCACACGTCTGGTCTGCCTTCTGACAATGTCACGTATTATGGTCTTTCCCGCATCGCGACCGCCTCCTCAGGTCGTAGCTCGGAACAGGATCGTAGAGGCCGGTCGCATTCGCGCCTTTCCCTTGGAAACATCGTACACGTCTTTGAAGCGGTGAAGGATCGCGTGCGATCTCGGTCACCTAGGGCCGGATCTCTGCCACGGCGAGACGAACAAGAAGAGCGAGGACGATCATTGGCCAAGGGAAAAGGCAGGGCGCACGTTAGCACCTATGGCGTGAGGCACGCGCTGCACCAGATCGGAGTTGCCGAGCCTTCGGTGGCCGATGGTGCGAACGACCAAAGCGGTGATGGTTGGGTCACGTTCCCGCAGGGTACGTGGCTGACATATGATTTCTCATTCCTTGATGTAATTTGCCGTGCAGGGACACACACCTATCCCATATTTTTCACCATCCCAAATAACTCGCCACCGACCTCCAAGGCTCATCACGGTTCGCTAATATGGAAGATCAAAGCCGAAGTCAAGCGCCCCGGCGTGTTTACGACCAAGCTGACCGCACAAAAGGAGGTCATCGTTGTCAGTTTACCAAAGCACGATGATGCAGAGGAGGGGGTTGACTTGCAGCGCCCATGGGGGGATCAGCTTCAGTATCGTATGCAAATTGTGGGACGCGCTTTCCCTATTGGCGGCAAAGTGCCATTTCAGCTTACGATCTTCCCCCTGGCAAAGATCAAGGTGCACAGCATCTTGGTATATTTGGACGGTGAGCCAGCTGATGTAGAGGTGTGTGCTTGGCTGAC
Organism: Wakefieldia striispora; assembly: GCA_038090475.1. Classification (NCBI taxonomy): domain Eukaryota; kingdom Fungi; phylum Basidiomycota; class Agaricomycetes; order Agaricales; family Hymenogastraceae; genus Wakefieldia; species Wakefieldia striispora. Next base: position 2,434 of record JBBPMU010000279.1, on the reverse strand, counting down.
CTCCGGCAATTCATAGAACAGACTGACTACTACGCGAGGACCCAGTTACAAGTACGCTCAGATGTCATACGGCGTGCCACGTTACTAGCCATCAGACATGACAATTCGGATGAGCGGTATAGCGAACCCATCTTGCCATTGATATCGAACGAGCCGGATGCATTCCGTAAATCACCATTACATCGCTTCGTGAGGCCTGGGGAGAACGAGAGTGAGGTAGCATCTTCCTTCATGGGACCAGGACCGTGGACCATTCATCATCACTTGAGAATACCCGAGTCTTGTTCGGTTTTACACCCCTCGAACCGAACTAAGGGTAGTAATGTAATGGTTGATCATACCCTCAGGACTATCTTGAGAGTGGAAAGGGAGGACGCGGTCGTTACGGCAGGGCGGAAGAAGCTGTATGACATCGTCATACACGCGCCAGTGCAAATATTGTCTGTGAGTTCTTTTAAGCAGATTCGACACACTTCTCCTGTTCAACCCTTATTCAATTAAGTGCCACTGCACATTGAACTGGACGTCTCTTCCACGCTATGACGAAGCACTGCAGTCGGAAGGAGATTCTCCTGAAGACATATCGGCGTGTCCATGTCACGCTCGCAATCAAGCGAACTCGCGAACTCGAAGGCACGTAGCTGGTACTCTGGAACGCGTTACGTATCGGGGAACAACGAACTCGAATGCATTGGAAGCTCTGAACATGTATCCGCCTGATTCACTCGCCAGCCGTGCGCACTTACATGAACGATTGATGTCGGGTTCAGTAAGCGAGACGGGAGAAGCACCGCCTTCCTATGAGCATCTGGGGATTATTTGTGTGTAGTCGTGCATGTCGTTGGCCCAAGTAGGACACCAACAAAGATACTTTTACCTATAACCTGTATTAATACCATAACTTGGACGTTGTTGAGACTCGACGCCTTATCGCTATTGCGAGCTTGGACCAAGCAACAAAATCTACGGTGCTCGCGAATGCGAAAACACCAGAAACCACCGTAAGATCCAAGAGAGAAACACGCGCAGCCATCATGAGTTAGTTGGTAACGACTCAGAATCTTTGCCCACTCCACCAGTGGGTGATGATTACATAATGATTAGTCGACACTGAGGGGGTCGATGTAAATTGTAATGCCAAGTCGCGTTCCTACTAGCTTCTACCTCAACATTCTTGCAGGCGTCGTCGTCCCATTTAGCCATTACGCCGCCCTCTGAGACAGGAGATGTCGCGTTCAACAAAGTCACAGGGGCAGCTGGCCGTTTCTGTATCGTTTTTCGGGATACCATGCTTACTTTCCAACATGGTTGCTCCTTGCATCTCGAGGTGTCTCTGCGAACCTACTGTGAACGGCACCCTCCCCCACGACACTGCAGGGCACTTCGTGCTGCGCTACTGTCACAGGTCTACGCAGGATTCTGGAAGTGTGTCAATGCTGAGTGTGGGCGGGTCGCCAAGCAACTGGAGGCCTCGTGGCGGGTATGGCTCTGACCTCACGTTTGTGTGCTACCGACCACCTGTGTGGTTACCGCAGCCATATACGTCCGGAGATGGCTTGTTAGGGTCGTCACCCTTTGTTTTTGACTGGTCGGTGCAACGACGTTTGTCCCAAGAAATATGGCATCGGCGCTATGGTGTGATGGAGGCGACGGCGGTGCTGTTTTTCTGCACGTGCTTGTCGTGGCGGTGGTTCAGAGCACCGATCAGAGCGACCGGCGTTTTCCTCGCTGCTTGTGCTGCCATGTCGGCCGTCAGGTATCTCTGTGGCGAATGAAGTGGAGCAATCAATTTCTCAGGTGTGTACTGCAATTTGGTATGTGCATGCGAGTGGGCTCTTGACTCGGGCCCATCGGTGGCGTACACGGTCATTGTGGTCGATTTTCTTCGGTGCATGGAATGGGAGGCACGGCATCATGTTTTAGACACTGCCGTGTCCATGACGGAGGGTGCATATGGTGCTGTCATGCGTACTTGTGGGCATGTGTAGAGGTATGCTTCAGTTCTACCTTACTCATGACCGTCATGTTCACTCATATCGGGGATGTAGCCCTGTAATCCCACTTCCTTGTCCTGTGAGCTTGTAAGAAGATAAAGTATTTCCGGGGGCCTGCAACAGACGATATCCTAGTAGTGGCGATTAGTAGGAAAGTCACTTTTTTTTCTAAATAAACCCAATCAAGTCCAGACTGCCGCCGCATCAATGATGCGAGTTTCGGATCCAGCCAGAGTCTCTTCATCCTCCTTCCACAACAACGGGAAAGAACCCGCATGTGAGCTGGTAACCATAGCACTTCCTGATGGTGAAAAATTTCATCTTCCTTGCTCGTTATGTCCGACTCTCATCGCGGAACTACGGTACTAGCGACCTCCAGGCCAGTTTCGTCCTTGTCTCGTTCCGGAAATACCTTTCTTCCTCGACCACACTGGTTGACG